>JAPKLW010006281.1:0-17804 GCA_026898455.1 Plectranthus barbatus | reverse complement strand
TAAGGCTCCAACACCGTGACAGAGAGAGAGAGAGAGAGAGAGAGAGAGAATTTGCAACGCATAACAGATTGGAGACAGATGAGGAATGGATCTCGAGAGATTCCAAATTATCTTGACCTAGAGTGAGTATATTAATTAGGATTAAATTGGATTACCTGTATAAAATCATCAAACTCATTTTTTGAATGAGAGTTATGACATATTATCCTTAGTCAAAAGTTCTCTTTATACAATAAATCTCAAAGTAAAGTTATATTAAAAGAGAATAAAATAGAATTCAGTATTCTTTGAAAATAAATTTGAGAACTGGCCAAATGGATAGCAAAATGATTTTCAAAATTACCTAATTGCTCTCTAAAATCAATTTTACAGTTTTTGGAAAATGTTATTATTCTATTGAATAGGAAAGTTTTTTTCTGTATAAATCAGAAACTCGAAAACATATGTTGTAGTGCTTGTTACTAGGATATGCATTGCAGTATAATGCACAACACGTAACCATTCTCATCTACTGTAAGAAAAATCAAGTCTAGTTTTCTTCTGCTTTTTAGGCAAAATCCATACATTGGGTTCTAAATTGTTGTTTTTTGTTTCGAAAGGTTCAGAAATCCATAATGAAATGTTGGATTTCTGCCTCAAAAGTCAAAACTGAAAAGGCAGAACAGAACAGAGGAATGAGCAGGTGCTGACCACCACCACCACCACCACCATTCAAATGAGAGAACATGAACACGTATTAAATCAACATCCAGCAACTTGCAATCCTCATCCTCACCAGCATTCACATAATAAACCGATGTTACTTCTCTGTGATAATCAAACAACTTTGAGAAGTTCCAGCTCCCATAGAAAAGCCACTCACCCTCCCCCATTTGGCAACTTGGCCCATTAACTTATGCATATATGTCGATCATCATGACTATGAGCAGCCAAATAAGCAGATAAATGGCAAACTATTCCCTCTCAAATCACTTTAATATATATATAAGCAATCTAAACAAGATTCAAAAACAGTAAGCTTAAGAGCAATTAGTGGGCAACTTTCTTTGTTTTCAAAGCCAGATCAGTCAAGGCAGACAAAACTGTATGGGAAAAACTAAACTAAAGAATTCTTCATGCTACCAAATTTACAAGTATCTCTCCTCCGGTGTAAAACCCAAGAAAGATGAGCCTCCAAGAAACAGCAAAAAGAAGAGCTTTCTTTCTTTAATCTAACTTTTCAACCCCTTCACAAAAAAAGATAATTAAAAAACTAGTCACAACTCAGTTTTTTTGTAAGAGAGTGCTCGAGGAAGAACCTCAGTCGCCTCCCTAATACATCCAATTCAGCAATCCGTTGCTGCTGCCACCGTGCATGGAAGCTCTCCGCCCCCACTCTTTCACCACTTCCACCGTAAATAAGCCTCTTCACCTCCTTGAAACACTCATCATACAAATTTATCACCACCTTCGCCACCACCACCCCAATCTCATTCTCACATTTCAAATCCACTTTCTGCGGTGCATCATCTTCTTCATGATCATCCCCCACCGCTGCCTCTTCCCCTTCAAACTCCACATTCACCTCACTCAATTTAACTCCATCATCCTCATCATTACCCTCATTACGAAAATCCCCCAACCCAAACCTGCCTCCATCACCATTACCATCCCCATTCACATTGCCACCATCCGCCGGCAACGTGGGCGAGAACTCGACCTTGATGCCAACAAGACTCGATGTTTTCAACTTCTCATCGTCATTATCATATTCATCGTCGTCATCCCCACCGTAACCAACATTATTACAATGGTTTAAACCCACATTCCTCGCGCCACTAAACGGCGAGGTGGCTGCGAAATCTGGGTGCCAGAGGCGCTTGGAGAGGTCGTAAAGCGCACGATCATGCAACGACAACTGCGATGGATCCATACCCCTGGAGAGGCGGGTGGAGATGACGCGGAACTTCTTCCGGAGTCTGCGGAGCTTCTCAGAGAGCTGGGATTTGGTGTAGGGTTGTGACATGGTGGCGGAGAAGCGGGCGTAGAAGATTGGTAAGTCCCTAGGGAAGGCAAGGTTTTGCAAGGAGCAGTGGAGGAGGCCCTGCAGAAAGCGAATCTCGTCGGGTTCGGTCCATATGCGGTGGAACTTGAAGGGGGGGAGGGGAGCGTGGTCGGACTCGGGTGTCTTGCGTTTGATGGGGAGTTTGGAAGTATTGTTGTTGTGGGGTTGAATTAGGGTGGAGTCCATTGCAGATTTGGATTTGGGGCTCAATCAATCTCAACCTGCAGTTTAATTGTGATTATTATGATTTTGTTTTCCTTTTTTTCAGGGGCGGCTAATTTGGTTTCGCTTCTAATTTTGATTTTCAATCATGTGGTTCGCTCTTAATTTTTGGTAGGCCACAGATTTTGGATTTTAATTTTGATTTATTTAGCTCCCATATCAGACCACTTCTCTTGTTAATATAATGATATATGCAAATATTATGACAATTATTAATTTTTAATGAAAAAAAAAAGAGCTGATTTTTAACTGATTCTGCTTTCCCAAAAAATGTTAGCTTGTCCTGCAAGCATCCAGCACATGAAGGTAAAGATGTCTATTTACATGCTAAATTGGTGTGACAGTTAAGTTAATAAAAGTGTTATTATATACTAGCTAAACATTTATTCCCTCCGTTCCAATTATATGGTCCAGTTTGATTTTGCACATTTGTAAAAAATTATTTAATATTTAAATAAATTTCTAACATTACCCTTTTTTAAAATATTAATTAACCTCTTATTTTCATAATATTAACTTTAATATTCTTATTTCTCAAAGTTATTCGGGAATGTAATCATAAATTACCAGATAAAAATAATAACAAATATAAAAATTGAATCATATAATTAAAACACCTTAAAATAATAATCCGGACCAAATAATTGAAACGGATGGAGTAATTTATACAACCCTCCATAATATGTAATTGTAATGGTAAACTAATAAAGTGTTGGCCTGTTATTAAAACTAATCTTTCACCACAGTGTAAGCGCCACAGTGCTCAACATTCAACATTCTGAACAATGGTGCCTCTGATAGGTTTTGTATACTGAAAGCATTTATTATAATGAGTATACAACAGTTTATTTCTCCTATCTGTTAACAATCGTACATGTATGAACAAAGGTATCCTTTTGTCTCACCGATAGGGACGATCATACGGCGTGTTGTAGATCGCAGAAGACAGTATGATCACTTGACCTAGTGAGACATAAACATGATCACAGCTGAGACAGCGTATGAGGATACGTCTGTCCGGATGGCTGCGGCATTGTCGGAATAAGTAGTCTGTCTTGGTTACTTGACATGCTGGTACGCAGATGTGGCGTGTTGATGGACCGCAGTGAGATATATTCGTCTGTCTGACATCAACGAATAAAAGATCTCGTTATATTGATTGAGTCCAAACCCTAACGAAGGTTCAGGGGTTTGCACGGGTTGACTGTTGCTTTGACTTGCCATGGTGGAGAGCCTGAGTAACGTGCTCGTATATCCGCATCTTGGGTAACAGCAGTTCGTGTAGTACCGCCTGAGACTGAACTTAGGTAACCATATCCGAGTAATAGGATGGGGACATTCCCTGAGGAGCTCAATAACATTCATCGTGCCAAAGTCCTGCAGGCTGATTAAGTTCAGGCACGAGTGATAAGGTTTGAGTGGTACTACTCAGGAATTATAAGATATTAATTAATTGTAGTTAGAGCTTGTCAGAGGCTCCGATTAATTAATGGATGTCCGGTAACCTTAAATATGGGGATTCTCAATTAATGCAGCCCGTTCTCATAACTTGGTAATAAAGGGGTAGGTCAGTATTAATTCTGTGGTGAAAAAGAATTAATATTAATTAATTAATTGTGTCCTGGGTTGTGGACATGGGAATTAATTAATTTATAGGCCCACTTTATTATTTGCATTAGGTCCCAGGTCTGGCCCAACAAGTGTGCTGAATTGAGCCCAAAATGGCCCATCAGGGTTTACAACCCTAGGTCTATAAATAGACAGCTCTCTCTCATAAGTCATAACATAGTTGAAAAACCCTAAACCTAAGAGAGAGAGGGGGCGCCTTTTTTTAGAAGAGAAATGAGGAGAATTTTCGAATTCTGGTCCTGCTCAAGCCACAGATCTACGGAGTCCTCACCAGTAGTAGATCTAATCAGCACCGGGACACAGATCTGAAGATCTAATCTGGAGAACGGATTCCTCTTTTCCTCTCCCTTTTGTTTTCGATTTTCTCTAAGAAATTAGATCTCTAATTTCTGTTTCCGCAGATTAAATCGGATCGCGTGGTTGAATTGGATTTTGGAATTCAAACGCGAAAGATCGGTTCAGACTCGACGGAGTTACGGTAAACCCTAAATCCACAATTCTTCGTATTAAATTCATAGGAGCATGCTAGGGTTTTGAGAATTTGAATTATGAGCAATATCCATAGATCGATCCGGTTCAGTTTGGTTTTGGTGATTCGGTTCACGAGAAAACCCTACAGAAAACAAACTTCTCTAAAAAGCTCTCTTGTTTTTCTCTTAAACTGGACATGTACGAAGCTTATGACCGAGTTGAATGGGGCTTTTTAGAGAGCGTTCTTCTTCGTTTTAGCTTCAACCATAGTTTGTTGATACCATTATGAGATGCATCTCTACTGTGACCTACTCAGTTCTCATTAACGGAAATCCTTCCAAATCTTTTGCCCCCTCTCGTGGCCTCTGTCAGAAAGAGCTGACGTCCCCCTACCTTTTCCTGTTTTGTGTTGAAGCTTTATCATGCCTTATTCATTAAGCAAAACTAAATGCTCTCATCCATAGAGCCAAAATTTGTCGTTATGCTACTTCCATCTCCCATTTATTTTTTTTGCAGATGATAGTCTTATCTTTGGTCGAGCTTGTGAGGAGGAAATTGTTGCTGTTAAAAATATAATTGAACTCTACTCTAGAGCTTCTGGTCAAAAGGTTAACTTTGATAAATCTGACTTAGCTTTCAGCCACTGCATCCCTGAGCCTCTTGCTACCAGATTGGGCTCTTTTTGTGGTGTTAATATTGTCATGAAGCACACTAAGTACATTGGTTTACCGACCTCTATTAGTAGATGGAAGAGAGAGATCTTCCAAAATATTGAGGATCGAGTTTTGAAAAAATTGAAAAATTGGAAAGCTAATTCTTTATCACGTGCGGGGAAAATGATCCTTATTAAAGTAGTGACCCAGTCTATCCTTTCCTATGTTATGAGTTGCTTCATGCTCCTGACTTTTGTGATATATCAGCTTGATCAAATCATAGCCAATTTCTGGTGGGGCAATGATATGAAGAGAGGAGAATCCATTGATGTTCTTGGAGTACACCTTGTGACCATAAAGATTTTGGCGGTGTTTGGATTCAGATATCTTGAATTGTTTAATAAAGCTCTTCTTGCCAAACAAGGGTGGAGGATCCTCACTTGTCGTGATTCTCTTATTTCCTCTTGCTTTAAACAACGCTACTTCCCTAGAATTTCTTTTTTTATGCTCACATGGGTTACCGCCCGAGCTTTGCTTGGAGGAGTTGTCTAGAGGATCGATTTATTTTGGAGTATGGGACTCAGTAGCCTCTTCGAAACGGCCACAAGATCCGCATTGAGGAAGATTCTTGGATCCCTGATCTTTCCCCCTAACATGTCCTTCCCCTTTTGTCTCTTTTTTGCAGGCCCTCATTTTGTCCGTGACCTCATGAACGGTAATGGAACAAGTTGGGACCAAGTTCTTGTTCACTCACTTTTTAGCCCATTAGTTGCTCGCAGGATCCTTATTATTCCTTTTAGCTCAACCTCTCAAGAGGATTGTCTGAGATGGACTTTCACCAAGGATGGCGCTTACACATTTAAATTTGGTTATTGGGTAGCAAAGAAACTAAAAAATCCTGAGTCATCGAAGCCTTCTTCGACCTCCAATAGCACGGACCAATGGCAATGGATTTGGGCTTTGAATATCCCTCCGAAAATGAAGCTCTTTTGTGGAGATGTATGCAAGGTATCCTCCCAACAAAAGTTAATCTTGTTCGCAGACATTTGCTGATTGACCTCACCTGTTCTCGGTTTGGTTTAGAGAATGAGAGTATTGAGCAAATCCTTAAAGATTGCTCGTGGAGCTCTTTCTTTTAGAAAGCAAGTATTTTGCGCTTGGTTGAACCCTCTAATTCTCGTGAGCTTTATGTCCAAGATTGGATGCTCCTTGATTTTAAAGGTAAAAAACTGATTTTGTTGAGATTTTCGCTGCTCTTAGCTAGATGATCTGGAAAGCTCGCAACTTGTTGGAGTCATGACCGAATTGTGTCACACCATGATTGCTTTTCCAGTGCAATTTCTCTTCTCCAGGACTACAAAAGTGCTTGAATCTTCTTATCTTCCAACCTAAATGATGCCTCACCAGAGGCATCAGGATCACGAGTCTCATTGTTCCCCTCCTCCGCCAGGCTGGGTGAAGCTCAATTCGGATGTATCTTTGGGGGTCGTCAGATGTTATTTGTTTGGATGGTATTTTTCGTGATCATGTTGGATGCCCCCTCATGCTTTTTACTTACTCTATTCAGTTGGGGGATAATATTGAATGTGCTGAAGCTCTTGCTTGCCTTCGTGGTGTTATCTTGGCTCGTAAATCTGGCTTTAAAAGGTTCATTTTTGAGTTGGATAACAAAGCTCTCGTCTCCAAACTTCAACTTCAATTGGTCCCGAGAACTCAAGTGGGTATAGTTGCTTCTAATTATATCCTCATGTTATCTACATGGTTTGATATTGTCTCTTTTCATTGGGTCCCTCGGTCTCAGAATCGAGTTGCTCATCATTTGGTTAATTGTGGACGAAGTTCTGAATTTCCATGTACAAATGTTAACTCTAGCTCAGTTGATCTCAACTTGTATCTTGTAGTTGAAGCTGCCATTTCTTATTCCAAGTAATGAATTATTAAGTTTCATATTTATCTAAAGAAAAAATGGTAAACTACTTTCCCTAGCTCATTTATTCTACTACCTAGCTAATTAATGAGCATTATTTGAAAATTTAATTAAGAGTTGTGATTCAAGATGTGATGTTGACGAAATTTTATACTTCACATTAATTATTGATGCGGAAGTGATATGATACTGCTGCGGATTTAATTTGTCTCTTAGATTTATGATGCATATAGATATTGCTTTTGGGAGTTGGAAATTAAACTACAACTAGTGGTCTATTCCAGACTCACTCACTTCATTAAAATCTGCATAGCAAAACATAGCAACTTCTCGTTAAGGACATAGTAATAGTTTAAGCAGCAATATTTGTGAACTAACATTACAGCTAGGTTCATATATATATATATAATTGCTTCAACTAACTCATTTAGTTGTCCTACTTCCTAATTCCGATGTTAATTTATAAATTAATTTGTTTGTTTGGTCAAGAGAAATAAATTCATTCCTACAATAATATACCATGTACCTCGAGTCATTTGAATTCCCAAAATTATATCTTTCAATCTATTCATGCATGATAAAAATATTAATGTACTACTATAATTACCACATAATTAACACGTGAACCACAACGGCTATAAAAATAGCTTCTGGGATATATCATATATGTAGTCAAGACAAGACGGCCGACTGAAGAAATGAATGACTGGGGAGGCTGGCTATATACGTTGCGTATGGCTTTTGGGAGCTACATGTATAATATTCATCACTTAATTACCAACTTTCTTTCTTTCTTCCTAATGTTTACAAGTTAACTCATTCAATTCACTTGAATTTTGTGTGTGTCATCTTACGAATTGAACTAGCTAGTTACAAACATTTTCAAAATTATTAGTTGAATTAAATATTAGTTAACCTACCAGTATATATATATATATGGGAATATATATATAATAACTGATGCAATGCAATGCAATGAACCTCCACATATACAATACAAGAATATATTAGTATATTGTTGAATTATTATAGTTATTTCTCCTTGTGCACCCAAATTCCACCCAACTCGCCTAAACATGAGTAATGAAAATTCCACAACTCATTTCCACAGCAGACTATCTTTTACAATTTAACTTATTAATTCTTTGACGTATATAGTAATTAATTCTCTTCTTAGTATTATATTATTTTAATTTATTTCAATATATTTTAATTAATTCACATATTTTTATTAATCAATAAAAAGATAACATGGCATCTAGTCTAGCTATATATATTGAGATGACGTTCAAATATTCCTTTTAATTAATTTGTTCAACATACAAATATATGGTATTAATATTATAACACGTATGTAGTAGTATATAATTTAAGAAAATGGGACTAACTACACCTAATTAATTACCTAATGCAATCCAAAGTCAAGTTTGTAGTCTTGATGTTTACCATCCTCCTCGTACAAATTACATATATATGTATATTTGGATTTGGAAAACTTACAACTTATATTAAGCCCAGCTTGTATATATATATAAATCAAAGCACAGCAGCAGCAGCAACAGCAGATCAATTCATAATCAAAAACTTCAACAGCAGCCTGTCTGGGTATATATGCAGTGTTTTCTTCATGCTATTGCTAGCTATATATATGCATCTTAATTAATTAATTTCTGCATTTGCATGCTAGCTGTTTTGAGTAAATGATCAGATGATTTCATGCTGTTCTTGTTCGACTTAAACAACATGTAAAAGGGAATTATTGATTATTAATTTGAATTCCATTTGTTCCTGCAGCAGGTACTAATATATATATATATATATATATATCGATGGAGGAGCTGCAGCCTCGTCAAACACTATGTTCTCTCATACTACTCTATTTCTTCTTCCTTCTTCTCCCACAGATTCATGCATACAGGTTCATTTTCTTCAATTCTGTTTCATTATTAATTCTTCTCCATCGACGACACAACTTTTTCATATATTTATTTTTCTAAATTTAATCTTAGTTTGCGTGGAAGTGGATAGAGTCAAAGTAGATAATAATTATTTTTACTTAAAGTTGGCAGAAAATGTAGAACGATTAAACATGCAGTTAATTAATGTTCATTTCCATATATATAGCTAGGCTAGGGTAATTGATTCGTATTTGATAAAAAGTAGGCGTCCAACCACATATAACTCTTATCAACTAATCCCACTTTTGTAACTGAATTAAACCTGCCACCTTTGAATTTCTTGTCATTACTAAATTTATTTATTCACACTGATCATCATATATATATACCCCAGGTCATATAATATATATTATATTATTTATTTGTATTGCTTAATTAATGGAGTACTAACTATACTACATTAATCGATCCACAGGTCAGTTCCACAGAGTTATGAAGGACGAGCTCAACCTCCAGTCCAGCTCCATGTAACGGACAATCATGTAATTAATTAATAAAAGAAGTCGATCTACATAAATTGTACAGTAATTGTGTGCATGCATGCTTGAACTAAAGCATAAACCATGCATAATTAATGATTAAAGCATAGCAATATTTGTATATTATTATTAATGCAGGTGGAGATAGATAACGGCATCGTAAAGCTGAGATTGTCGAATCCGGGGGGACAGATGACAAGCCTGGGATACAAAGGGGTCAATAATCTTCTTGAATATCGCTATTCTGAAGGCCGGAGAGGGTGAGTAGAATATTAATTATTAATTAATAATCTGATTTTATTTTTAAAAGAAAATTAAGATAATTAATTAGTTGAGTATTTTGATTGATTGAATATTGACATACGTTCGTAGTTACTGGGACATTGTGTGGAGTAGGCCAGATGGCAACGGCAGCCATTTCGACATGTAAGAATATATATATATATATCTATTCTCCAGTTGTTCTGTTCATACTTCATAGCAGCCATGTCTTGGCCGTTTGGTAATGCAGGCTTGAATGTACGAGGTTTCGAGTAGTTGCAGAAACCCAAGATCAAGTGGAAGTTTCTTTTGCAAAGACATGGAATTCACATCAACAAGCAGCAGATTTGCCCCTTAATATCGATAAGAGGTTGAATTAATTGAAAGAATCCAAACTCAAATCTTCTTACATGCATATATACAGATATTCTGATCATTAATTAATCCATATTTTTGAAATGAAATGAAATGAAGGTACATTGTGATGCGTGGAGCTTCGGGTTTCTACTCATACGCGATATTCGAGCATTCGGAAGGATGGCCTGATCTTAACATAGACGAAGCCAGAATCGCCTTCAAGCTCCACCAGGACATGTAAGTTAACTTAAAGATTAATCCATTAATAATTAGCTAGTTTAATTAGTTTCATTATTTAAATTGGTATACGAACGTAGGTTTCATTACATGGTAATATCGGACGACAAGCAAAGGATGATGCCATCCCAGATGGACAGGGAAGAAGGCCATACCCTTGATTACAAGGAGGCTGTTCAGCTAACCAACCCAGCCAATCCAACCCTCCGAGGAGAGGTACGTACCTACTACTATACTCATCATGTCATGCATGATTTCTAGTTAATTATTTCTTAATAAATAAATTAAAGAATATATACATACATGATTAATATTATTCATCAGGTGGACGACAAGTATCAGTACTCGTGTGACAACAAGGATAACCACGTCCACGGCTGGATTAGCTCCCAACAGCGCATCGGATTCTGGGTCATCACCCCTTCTGATGAGTTCCGTGCTGGTGGCCCCATCAAACAAGACCTCACCTCTCATGCCGGCCCTACTTCTTTATCTGTCTCTCTGTCACCCCTTTTTCTTGATTCACTAGCTATATCAATATCCATCATATGATCAACAACCACTCATTCTTTCATTTCAAACTTTACAGATCTTCTTCAGTAATCATTATGCTGGCACTGATTTTGGAGTTAAACTACGCAATGGAGAGGCTTGGAACAAGGTTTTTGGCCCTGTTTTCATCTACCTCAACTCCGCTTCCACCAATCCTGCAATTTGGGATGATGCCAAGTCACAGGTTCACATTTTCTCCCTCACCTTACCTTACTCATGATCACAAACAATGTCTCTGCTTAAATTTCTGAAAATTATCATATATATCAGACTGCAGAGGAGACCAAGAAATGGCCGTATGATTTCCCATTGTCACCCGACTTCCCCCATGCCAATCAACGCGGTGCAATTACTGGCAGGCTATTAGTACGCGACACCCACAATATCTCTGCAGCAAAACAAGCCTATGCAGGACTGGCTGCACCAGGAAGTGTTGGATCTTGGCAAGAGAACACTAAAGTACTAATTACTAGTTATTGAATAACTGGTTCTAATTTACATGGGACTAAAACTAGTGATTTCATGATTTCCACAGGGCTATCAGTTTTGGACCAAAACAGATGAAAGTGGCTACTTCACTATCAAGGGTGTTAGGCCTGGAACTTACAGCTTGTATGCTTGGGTGCCAGGCATCATCGGAGACTACAAACATAACTCTCACATTGTCATCCGACCAGGTCCTTAATTCTACACTACACATTTTTGAATAACCATGGAGTTTATCTATATACTTATATGTATCTTTTTCAGGAGGCAAAATCCAAATAGGCAATGTGGTGTACAATCCACCAAGAAACGGTCCAACTCTCTGGGAAATCGGGATCCCTGATCGTACTGCAGCTGAGTTTTTCGTACCTGATCCTTCCCCTGGTCTTGTAAACAGACTATTCATCAACCATCCAGAAAAGTAATGAACTTTTGATTTACTAGTAATGGACATATTTGGCAAGATTTCGATGAAAACTATAAATGTGTGATGCTGGATGTGGGCAGGTATAGGCAATATGGTTTGTGGAACAGATATACAGATCTTTATCCAAATCAAGATCTGGTTTACACTGTTGGAGTCAGCGATTACCGTAAAGACTGGTTTTTTGCCCATGTAAACAGGTATGCAAGCACACTAATAATTATTTTAGGACATCATTATCCTATGTTTTGAGTTTCATTAATAAAACTATTTACAGACAAGTGAACAAACAGTATGTGCCCACAACATGGAAAATTATATTCGAAGCAAGAAATGTGATGAAGGAAGGAACATATACGCTGAGGATTGCATTGGCATCAGCCCATTTCGCGGAGATACAAGTATACGTGAACAACCAAAATAGTACTCATTTTTCGACAGGAAGGGTCGGTAGAGACAACGCAATTGCAAGACATGGGATTCATGGCCTGTACAAATTGTACAATGTCAACATCTCTGGATCTCAGCTTGTTGAAGGAAGAAATAGCCTGTATCTCAAGCAATCGCGCGGCGGCTATCCCTTCATCGGTGTTATGTACGACTACATCCGATTGGAAGCCCCCCCTCCTACCTAAATATTATTGTTACAATACAACTTAAGTCTTGAAATGTTATTTTTTTTAGGTATACATAGTGTAGATAGGATTCATGTGTTGATTTGTTTGTGTATAGTAATTCAAAGAAGTATTCCATTTGTTATATGTGATGGGATTAATGCTTCATGATTGATAATTGTTATGTTTGTGTAAAGAAAAAGTTATAATATCACCACCACCGTCACTGTGCTTTTTCTTGTCTGCCACGGACTCATCTGCCCTTCTCTAGAAGCCTATATATCTCTCTCTCTATCTCGTCAAAACTGACAATTCAAAGTAATGAACATTCAATTCATATAATAAAAACTGTTGTGGAGAAAAAATGGAAGGTTCAGAGAATTATGCCAAAACAGTATGGGAATGTGACATTTACGCCAGCAACCGGTGTTGAACGGTTGATTTCAGAAAATATGGAGTAGAATATTTATAAAATTCCTGAAAAAATGACTAAAAAACAAAATTATTAGTTAATTGGGAATGAGAGTAAAATGGGGAGATGGAAAGTGGGAGAGGAAGGTTCGAGAATGAGAGGCGCTGCCGTTGTTGTCCGAGGACACTAAAATAAGTTATCTTTGTTGACAACCCCTTCAACTCCATATCCCACTTTTCAAAAGTCTTCATTTTGAATTGATTCTTGCATCCCATAATCACAACCTCTCAATTATTTTCCTATAAATACCATTCCTAATTCACCTTCTTCCATATCATCATCATCACTTTCTCATATTGCTTATTAAGTTATTCCTTCAGAAAAAGAGATATATTAACTTCTTCATAGATGGCGAAATCACCCGAAACAGAGCACCCAGTCAAGGCCTTTGGATGGGCTGCCACTGACTCATCTGGCCATCTCTCTCCTTTCCGCTTCTCCAGAAGGTGCTTTTCCTCTCTCTCTTGATGATCTCAATCATATAAGTTGTGTTTACTCAGTAATAACCATGGCGTTTGTGCAGGGCCACCGCCGATGACGACGTACAATTCAAAGTGCTGTATTGTGGGATCTGTCACTCCGATCTTCATTACATCAAGAACGAATGGGGCTTCTCCCAGTATCCTCTCGTTCCAGGGTGAGACATTCCATTTCCATTTTCCCCCACAGCACAACACTAATCTACTTACCATACATATGCTGATTGCTGAGAATTGAGCTGAACAATCTTCTTGCAGGCATGAGATAGTAGGGGAGGTGACAGAGGTGGGGAAGAATGTAAGCAAGTTCAAAGTAGGAGACAAAGTGGGCGTGGGCTGTATGGTTGGGTCGTGCCGATCATGCGAGAGCTGCGCAAATGATCTTGAGAATTACTGCCCCAAGATCATACCCACATACAGTGCAAACTACTACGATGGATCCCTCACATACGGAGGATACTCCGACATCATGGTTGCCAGCGAGCATTTCGTGGTTCGTATCCCGGACAACATGCCTCTGGATTCAGCTGCACCTCTTCTATGTGCAGGAATCACCACCTACAGCCCCTTGAGACACTTCGGGCTCGACAAGCCCGGTATGCACGTCGGTGTGGTGGGGCTAGGCGGTCTGGGCCACGTTGCCGTCAAGTTCTTGAAGGCCTTCGGTGTTAAGGTGACAGTCATCAGCACCTCCCCGAGCAAGAAGGAGGAAGCGATAGCACATCTTGGGGCAGACTCTTTCTTGATCAGCAAAGATGCAGAGCAAATGCAGGTGCGTTTTTTGGTTTTCTTTTTCCCTAGAAGTAGAAGTAGAATGATCATTGTATATCATCTCATGAGTGATGTATGAAATTAGGGTGCTGTGGGAACAATGGATGGGATTCTTGACACAGTATCAGCATTCCACCCACTGATGCCGTTGATAGGGCTGTTGAAGACTCAAGGGAAGCTGATCACGGTGGGTGCGCCGGATAAGCCTCTGGAGCTACCAATCTTTCCTCTGCTGGCTGGTATGCAATGCACGCTTTCTCTCATTAATTAGTCATTATTACTAGCTAGTAGCTTGTTAAAGAAGAGTTTTTTTTTTCTGGGAAGATGATAAAGTGAGAGTGTGGAATATGCAGGGAGAAAGATGATAGCAGGAAGTGGGATAGGAGGGATGAAGGAGACGCAGGAGATGATGGATTTCGCGGCGGAGCACGGGATCAAGGCGGATATTGAAGTGATTCCGATGGATTACGTGAATACTGCGATGGAGCGGCTGGCGAAAACGGATGTGAAGTATCGGTTTGTGATTGATGTGGGCAACACCATCCATAAATCTTGCTGAGGAGGAGAAGATATTGTTGGTTGGAAGGAACTTAAAATCTCCAGTTTAATTATTTACATTTTTCTTATACCTATATGGCTATAATATACAGTGTGTTGTGTAAGAGTCTGTGTTTCTTCTTTTGTATTGATCAGATTTCCACTCTTGAGATTTTGTATCTGTTACTGTTATTGCTGCTGATGATGCTATAATAAGAGTTTGTTACTTCCTCCGTCCCATTGAAGTAGTCCCACTTTCCTTTTTTGTTTGTCCCATAGAATAGTCTCATTTTCCTAAAATGACAACTTTTTTCACACTCACCAATAAAATATTAATTTCACTACACTCACAACCCTTAATTCTCGTGCCGAAAAGAAAAGGGACTACTTCACCGGGACGGAGGGAGTATTTTTTTTTAAATTATAAGATTCATTGTCACCCTTCATAAATAATATATGGCATTAGTATAGTTATGAAATATCTACAGCATATCGTGTGAAGAAGTGATTCAAAATCCATAATGAGCAATGACACTCCATGGTATAATATTGGTAACACAAAACATGGGCAAATATAATCACATGTTGGTTTATAGAATCAAGAGTATGCTTGCTTTGCTGTTGCTGGCAAAAAAAAAAAAAAAGAGAATTACATTCCAAACATAAAGTATCATCAACTAAAATTTTGGTGTAACTGAACTACTTTTGATGCCTATTACAGTGGGCTTTTTTTTTTTGCTGGGGAAGCCTTTTCAGCTAATTTGGACTACCCAATCCAAACCATTCATCTCTAACTCTTAAGATACATTATTTTTAATATATAAATTGTTAGATAATAACATTATTGTTATTATTATTATCTTAATCGTTAAATACTAAAAATAAAGTAGCTGATTTAAATGAGAATAAGCTGAAATGTTAAATTAAACAACCCTCACCTTCTATAACCCAGAAAACCACCATAAGTAAATTCCTGGATATCCTTTTTTGTTTGCCTCTCTCTATATACTACCTTCACACCTATAATGTTGCAATATATTGAGTATTATTTTTTGAGTTAAAGATTAATATATATAGTTTGCTAGTTAGGACATCTTCCATATATTTGTCTATATATATATATACATACATGGATGCCATTCTTCTTTAGTAAATGCATATTTTAAACTAAATTCCACATGTTTACTTGTGAAAATAATATGTTGTAATTTCCACTTCAAGAATAATAAATCAAACATATTGTGTTAATTCATGACCTGGCTTTATAGAATACACAAATCCAACCATTTATATATACAATGAGTTGCACTGTATATCTCTCTATTGCTATTTATTCCAATGTATGAGATCCAACTCCCAAACACAGCTGCATTTTTGTTTGTTGTTGATGGAGAGAGATCACAGGCCATCGACATCCTCTCATTGTCCAATGCATGAATCCAATCGCCATCTTTTCCCCTCTTCAAAACCAAACCAATCTCAACTCTTTCTTTCCTATAAATACAATAATCTAAAACATTTCCATCAACAATATATATATATATATATATTATTAATTTGGGGTTCATTATGTCACCTCACCACAAACATCCCACCGGACAACACCAAACCCCGGCGGCCTCCACAACCCGTAAAACCGCTGCCGCCGCCCGCCTCCAAGGACCAGCCCTCAAATGCCCAAGATGCGACTCTCCAAACACCAAATTCTGCTACTACAACAACTACAGCCTCGCCACTTCTGCAATTAAAACATGCAGACGCTACTGGACTAAAGGCGGCTCCCTCCGCAGCCTCCCCGTATCATTATCACATCATGATTATGTAGAGTGAAACAATGCCACAATCAATGTGGTATGTTTGTTGTTGATTGTAGTTTGATTTTGCATGCACATTTCAACACTTCAAATAATTACCATTTGCACCTGGCAAAAATTTTTAAAAAGCTAAAAATGTTAGAAATGTAACTTGCTTATTGAGTGTGATAGGGTTTTCCACAAGAAAGAAATAGTTTATTGATGCATATAAATAGAGAGAAAATAGAAGATACGAATCTATCTAAAAGATATGAAAAGTAGAAGAAACCCTAGATACTTAGGAAACCCTAGATACATGCATATCTAGGTTAGACTAAATCTAATATTCTATCATCCCCCTCAAGCAAAAGTGTTGGATTGTTGACGAGACTGAGCTTGCGACGAAAGAACAACTCGAATAATGGGCGAGGAAGAGCCTTGGTGAACACGTCGGCGAGCTGCAATTCCGTAGGAATAAATTCAGTGACAAGCTTGCCATCTTGAACGAGCTCCCGGACAAAATGGTAATCGATGTCAATATGCTTTGCTCGTTTGTGAGCAACTGGATTTTGAGTGAGAAAGATCGAGCTTTTATTGTCGCAAAATAAATACGGCGGTCGAGCAACGGACACACATAGTTCCCGAAGAAGAGAGGCGAGCCAGACGACCTCAACAACAGTGTTCGCCATTGCCCTATATTCCGATTCACAACTTGAGCGAGCGACTGTGGGCTGCTTCTTTGCACTCCAAGAAACCAAGTTACCGGCCAGATATATTGCCTAACCATAGGTAGAACGGCGAGTGTCTATGCATCGAGCCCAATCAGCATCAGAATAAGCAACTAAATCACAATCGGATTTGCGAGAGAACAGAAGGCCGTGAGAGAGGGTACCCTTGACATAACGTAGGATGCGCTTGACGGCTTGGAGATGTTCAGTAGTTGGAGCTTTTAAAAATTGACTGAGTAAGTTCACAGCAAACGAAATATCTGGACGGGTAATAGTGAGATACTGCAAAGCGCCAACAATGGAACGATAATAGGTGATGTCCTCAAGGAGATCGCCAGTTTGAGGAAGAACCACGCCGACCGGTAAGGGTGTTGCGACTGGTTTTGCATCAAGCATGTCAGTGCGGTGAAGAATATCACGAGCATATTTGGCTTGAGAGAGTAATATGATGGGTTTTGTATACTGAAAGCATTTATTATAATGAGTATACAACAGTTTATTTCTCCTATCTGTTAACAATCGTACATGTACGAACAATGGTATCCTCTTGTCTCACCGATAGGGACGATCATACGGCGTGTTGTAGATCGCATAAGACAGTATGATCACTTGACCTAGTGAGACATAAACCTGATCACAGCCGAGACAGCGTATGAGGATATGTGATCACTGTAATTTCTACAGATTAATTATAGAAATAGTGGCAAATA
>JAPKLW010006280.1:6583-17806 GCA_026898455.1 Plectranthus barbatus | reverse complement strand
GACCAGAGAATAAGGTTTGTAAATTGGTTTAGTCTCTATATGGCATAAAGCAAGCACCAAAGCAATGGCACGAAAAATTTGATAATGTCATGATGGAGTGTGGATTTAAGATAAATCAGTGTGACAAGTGTGTCTATGTTAAAGACACTGAAGATGGATTTGTGATCCTATGTCTTTATGTAAATGACATTCTTATCGTTGGAAGCAATGATAAAATGATAAAATCCACAAAAGATATGTTGAATTCAAGATTTGACATGAAGGATATGAGTCTAGCAGATGTGATACTTGGAATTAAGATTCTTTGAACATCACAAGGAATTGTGCCGAGTCAATCACATTATGTTGATAAAATTCTTGATAAATTCCACAAGAATTACTCTAATTTTGATAGAACTACGATAGATACAAGTCAACATCTATCAAGAACAAAGGTGAAAGTGTTTCTCAAGTGTACTCAAGAGTCATAGGAAGTCTCTACACCAGCAAACCTCGAGAGCCCTGCTCTATCAAACTTGGTTCTTCACTCCAACGATCCTCGAGAGCCCAACTCTATTGAAACTAGTCTCTGCCAGCAAACCATGAGAGCCCTGCTCCATCGAACTTGGTTCTTTGTAGGTTGCGAGCCATCTCAGCCTTGGTCACACCATATAGCCCATCGCGTGTGATGTACAAACCTGAATTCAATATCCAATTCAAGGTCTGCCCCAAAACTCTAATTGCTGATTGTTCTATCCACACCTTTCGCAACATTGTCTCCCAGGCTTAATATCAGAGCACTACGAGCTCTTTCCAGTGCATCGTTGTTCTTTTGTTCTGTCATCTTGTTGGTCAACACATACGCCTCCTTCAAGGTATCTGCCAAGCCTTGCTGCAAAGCACCGCTCGCATCTTCATCCTCCACAGATCAAAGTTTTTCGATCACGTGAAATGCTCCACCTCGAATATTGGCTGAACCTACTACAATCACTTCGACCATTTGTTCGTTCCACGTTCATCGCACTAATTTGTTGTGAAATTAAATGATTGCAAACATAGATAACAAACAGAAAATAAAAAACACAAAAATTTATATTAGTTCAAGCGCAAGCTCTACGTCCACTCTCCAAGTATACACAGGTGATATGAATTATTCAAGGTGAAGAACAAAATTACACGATTACAGAGTTATCAGGGAACACAAATCCTACTCTCCCTCTAGACTACTAGTCTTTCCTAGCAACTACATTGTGTTTGGACAAGTTTATAATGGTGGGAAGAAGTATTTATAAGGATAGATTCCTAGATAAATAAGGAATATCAACCCAGATATATGGTAAAGATATCTAAATCCTAATCTATCTCAAATAGATTAATTCCTATCCAAATCCTATAGTGATAAGGATAAATCTTGTCCAATAGGAAACAAGATAAACCATATATTTTCCATATCTCACTCAAACTACTTCCTTATTTCTCCAATGTGGGAGAATTGGGTTTGCCAATCCCAACAGATACATTACAGAATCGCCATTACTAATCCTTTGTGTCTTGGTCTTCCTAGCCATCCACTTTTATTTTATTTTTTTGAATCTCTCACTATATGGTGGTACATCTACATGTTGACGAAATCGATCTAAGAGCTCGGTCCGTAGAAGTAGGGTTGGAAATATGCCAAGTCGGGCCAGACTTGGAATTATAGGCCTAGGTCTGTTAAAAATTAATAAGTCCAAGCTTGATCTGTTTTTCATAATAGGTTTATGTAAAGACCACCTATCCTTTAGGCCGAATTGTTAGCATGTTTAAAGCTTATTTGAGTTTATTCAATATTTTAACTTAAAATCTTAATATATTACATAATTTACAATATTAAATACATTTAACAATATATAAAACATATTACTTAAAAATATTTAAGTTTACTTAACAATATATTTGTTGTTGAAATTTTTTTATTTTAAATATAATTAATACTTTATATAATGTATAATTATTTAATATACCGACCTATTAAGTTAAATAAACTTATTTTAAAGTTTTGGCCTAAATAACTTAACCAAGTAGGCTTTTATATTATAAAGATCGAGCCTAATCTATTTAAAAATTAGATCAGCCCAAGCCTAATATATGGTAGTCCGGGTCTAAAGCCCAGTCAAATAACCTAACTTCACCACAAGAAAAAGGGTAATAGACTACACATAATAGACAACGCGAAATTGAAGGCGCGTAATGTATTAGGAGGGCGCTAATAGACGACGCGACAAATCGCGTCGTCTATATTGATATAGACGACACGGAAAAGTTGCGTCGTCTATATCCATATAGACGACGCAATTTTCCGCATCGTCGAAAATTATGCATGTAATTATAGACGACGCGGTGGTGTGCATCGTCTATATCAATATAGACAACGCGAGTATTTCGCGTCGTCTATATTGATATAGACGACGCACATTACCGCGTCGTCTATCGTCTATATATATATAATAAAAAATTAACTCCCGACCCTAATTTTTGTCTATTGTCGATTTTGCGCTAATTTTCGATCTCGACGTGCCTAATTCCCTTCCCCTGTCCCGCCGACTGCCGGAGTATCTCCCTGCCCTGCCGGCTGCCGCCGTATCTCCCTGCCCCGCCGCCTACCGTCGTATCCCCTTTCCTCGCCCGCTGTGGTGTCTGTTGCCTCGCCGCTCGCTCGACGCTGTATCTCCCTGCAGCCCCCGCCAGCCGCTGTATCTCCCTGCAGCCCCGCCGGCCGACGCTGTCTCTCCCTACAGCCAGCCCCACCGCCGTCTCTCTCGCTCCAGTCCAGTCTATCGTTCCCCTCTCTCTCTCACCGCAAATAGCTTCCATCATCAATCAGTTCTAAGATAAGGTATAAACATTATTTCGGTGTTTTTATAATCCTTCATTGAATACTGTTTTGCAATTATCTCTGTTTTTGAAGTGAAGATATTCCCCTACTCCAATTTTTTGCAAGCGAGTGCTTTCCATTGATGATAAAATCGATATTCGCTTTCATTAAGTCATATGAGAATTCTGCAATATCTCCTATGTAGTACTCATTGATAGTAGTAAGGCAACAAATGATGACTACTCTGGGTTACAAGTTTGAGTTTGTTATTGTGGAATGTGATCTTATTTCTGTGTCTTCTATGGCATTAACTTCTGTCTGGTTGATACTACAACTAAGCATCATTTCATTTTTCAACTTAGGTCATGCTACACCCTTATTTGAATAGGGTGGAAACTCTACAATCACATCATTTTCATATAAAATACTTTGTTGCATATGCATAACACAACTGGCTATGAACACTCCCCCATGGCATTGGCCTATTGAGTTGTTGTTTTTAGCTGTCAACTTAACTGATGGTGATTCCTTTGAATGAAGTTTTGGGAAGTATTAGGACTGATATTCTTATAATTGTAACAAACATGCCTATGACTTAAATTCTGGTACCTTTATTCTAGGGAGCTAAATTTTGGAAATGGACAAATAGTTTTATGTTTGTAAGTTGACAAAGGTTTAAATCAGTCTAACATCTTGGAATTGAGTAGGGAGTTTAATCAGACTCCATTTTCCAGTTGGTTACTTATGACAAGGATTTTCTCTTCTGTCACTCACAACTAAAAACTGCCTTAACCTTCACTAATAATTAAATCATTTTTGGAAAAACTCAGTCGGATTAATGTTATTGCTTCGACTGAGTTGATTCTACCTCCAATTAAATCACAATTTAAGGGCTTTTGTGTTGATTAAGCTTAAACTTCTTAAAAAAACATGTACAAATAAAAAAGAATCAGACCTTAGCTTCAAATATATTATTTAAAATGAAACTAGTATATTAAATAAATTATTATTTTAATAGAGTATGTATCTATTAGCTTAATACTAATCAAATATTATAAATTTTATTTGGACCAATAAATGCGCAAAATTGTAATGGCCCATTCATAGAATTAAGTTCTAAATAAATTTTAGCGCTCTTCTATAAATTAGGATAGATATAGATTTATGAAGTAACAAGTATCGAAGTAGATTTAAAGAGGCAAAATATCGATTTAAATAATTATTTAAAATATAAATTTAAATAATTTTGTAAAAATTTCAGTCAAATATTTAGCTAAATTTTGACTGGTTAACTTAAATTGAATAAAAAAAAAAAGTAATACATGAATATGTACACGTAAAGGACATTATTATATTCTCCAATTATAAATATGAATTCTACTTCAATACCTTCATTATTGTTAGATAGTGTGCGCCTTGTTTTCTTTTTGGCTCTAGAACAATACTGGTATGAATTATTGAGCTCAAATATGGTCGAATAGTCCATGGCTCTTAAACTATTCCATTAACTGGCGCCTTCCGCCACTCAAAAAGCCCAAACTCAACTACACAGGCACAAATATTTAAATTACATATTGTAATAAACATTCATTAACACAAAAAACTAAAATAAGAAAAAATTATAAGTTATTCAACAGAAGATACTTAATTTTAATTTAATATTATCTTCACAAAAACTAATTGTGAAGATATATGATAGTTATATATAAAGTAGTGGTAACGGAAACCGTTACACCGTGGTGTAAAACACCAATTTACCTAAGACGTGTGATATTAGAGTAATATTATAGCATATAACACGGGAGAATTCCGTGAACTACGAAGGATAACCTTAATTATATGTATTGTAATGGAACCGTTACAGCGTGGTGTGAAACACCAATAAACTTTATTATTAATTTAATTATCAAGAATTATACTTGAGTGATATACCTCGATAAATTAACATTTAATTTATGAAAAAGACAAAAATGTTACTAAATTATAATTTAAAACCACATAGTTTATGTGTTTTCGGAGCTCAAACACTTTGACTTATTACGTATGACTTGTTTATAAAGATTAGGCATTTAAAAGTATGAGAGTCTAAATTAATTGAGAACTTTGTATCAGGTTTAAATTAATGACAGGAATGGATAAGGGGTGGATGTGGATAAATAGATTAACAAAGGAGTATGAGGATGGAATCAATTATTTTATTAATTTTGCTATTGAGAATGGTAAAGATCCGAATGAGATGTGCTGTCCATGTGCTAAGTGTGGAAGTCTTACGGAAAAATAATGTGGACGTTATCAAGGCACATCTGATCTATAATGGACCTGATTTGACATATACTCGGTGGATCCACCATGGAGAGATTATTAGATCTCGCAAGAATGACAAGTACAAAAGGATGAATTTCGATCATGAATTTTATTCAAATGAGCCGATTAATATGGTGCACGATGCGAATATTGAGAATCCAAGTCATTTGCATAAAATTCTGGAGGAAACAGAAATGCCTCTGTACCCTGAGTGTACTAAATTTACGAAGTTATCAGCAACCGTTAAGCTATATAATTTGAAAGCAAAATACGGCTGGAGTGATACTTCATTTACAGAGCTGCTGGTGTTGATAAGAGAAATACTGCCAAACGATAATGTAATGCCTTCATCATTGTACGAGGCAAAAAAGAGCCTATCCACATTAGGGATGAAGTATGAAAAGATTCACACTTGCCCTCAAGATTGCATTCTGTATCGGAATGAACATGCTAAATTGGTGAGTTGCCCTACTTGTGGAACATCAAGGTGGAAGGTAATTAAGAAAGATAAAACTTCTGTTGGTGCTCCTGTAAAGGAGAGCAAGATATGTGATGGAGTCTCGACTAAGGTTTTATGGTACTTTCCTCCAATACTTAGGCTTCAGAGAATGTTTCAAATTAAAGAGATGTCTAACAACTTAACGTGGCATGCTCACAAGAGAGTAAGTGATGGCTATCTACGTCATCCGGCAGATGCACCAGCGTGGAAACATGTGGATGAAAGGTGGCCAGAGTTTGGAAACGAACCTAGAAATCTTCGATTGGCACTTTCAGCAGATGGTATCAATCCTCATAGTGTTCAGTCGTCCAAATATAGTTGTTGGCCAATAATTCTTATAATATACAACCTTCCCCCATGGCTATGCATGAAAAGAAAGCATATGATGCTCACTTTGTTGGTGTCGGGTCCTCGTCAACCTGGAAATGACATAGATGTATATCTGACACCTTTGATCGATGACCTAAAACAATTGTGGGAAATTGGGGTGGAGACATATGATGTGTATCGTGAAGAGAAATTCATGCTCCGAGCTGTCCTGCTTTGGACCATCAATGATTTTCCTGCATATGGCAATTTATCAGGTAACAAAGTTAAAGGTTATCATGCATGCCCCATTTGTGCTGACCAAACCTGTGCACAACGTTTAAAACACAGCAGAAAAATGTCATACACGGGGCATCGAAGATTCTTACCTGATGTGCATCCTTATCGAAGACAGAGGAAATCATTTGACGGGAAAAATGAATTAAGGCCTGCACCTGCTATATTGAGTGGCATTGAAGTGTTTGAAAGGGTGGAAAGATTGAAATGTGCGTGGGAAAAAAATGGCAAAACAGGTAAATCTAAAGAATTTGACGAAAATAGCCCATGGAAAAAGAAATCAATATTCTTTGAATTGGAGTATTGGAAACATTTGCACATTCGTCATTGTCTTGATGTGATGCACATTGAAAAGAATGTATGTGAAAGCTTGTTTGGTACGTTGCTTAACATACCGGGAAAAACCAAAGATGGTGTGAAGGCAAGACTTGATCTTGTAGACATGGGCTTGAGGAGTGAGTTGGCACCGATGATAGAAGATAAAAGATCTTATTTACCACTGGCATGTTATTCTCTTTCCAAAGAAGAGAAACGAAAAGTATATTCATTTTTCAGTGGAGTGAAGGTGCCAACAAGTTATTCATCAAATGTCTCGCACCTTCTATCTGCAGATGATTCAAAACTTGTAGGTCTGAAATCGCGTGATTGCCACACGTTGATTCAACAACTGCTTCCGGTGGCTATACGGGGTGTCTTGCCAAAACAAGTGCGATATGATATTACAAGATTTTGCTTCTTTTTCAATAACCTATGTAACAAAGTGATTGATGTCTCCAAGTTAGATTATCTTCAACGAGACATTTCAGTTACATTGTGCTTGCTTGAAAAGAATTTTCCGCCATCATTCTTTGGCATAATGGTCCACCTAACTGTTCATCTTGTACGTGAGGTCAAATATTGTGGACCGGTGTGGTATAGGTGGATGTATCCGTTTGAACGGTTCATGCGAGTTTTGAAAGGTTATGTGAGAAATCGCAATTGTCCAGAGGGATGCATGGCCGAAAGCTACATTGCAGAAGAAGCTTTGGAGTTATGTTCAGAGTACTTATCTGATTTACAGACCATAGGTTTTGCAATCCAGAAATCGCTGCCATGCGAAATTATGTAGGCCTTTATCTAGTGGGAAAGTCTCACAGATTGATGAGAAAGAGTGGGAGCAAGCACATCAGTACGTGCTGACAAATGAAGATATTGTAAACCCGTTCATCGAGTAAGCACTGTACCTTACGTCTTATTTAAAATGTTAATCCTATTTTAAAAAATTTTATGTAAATTTACATACTATTTATTGCAGGGAGCATATATCACACATAAAGAATATGTATCCTAGAAAAGTACGGTTCCAAAAAGGGATTCAAGATGAGCACAATCGAAATTTCATCCCATGGTTTAAAAAGAGGGTAAGTGTTATTTTACCTACATTAGGTTATGTATTTTTTTTTAAAAAATAACAACTCATGTAATGGTTAATTAAATTTAGGTAGCAAGCGCGAAGCTGGATTCAGAGCGATTGAAATGGTTGGCTCGAGGACCTAATCTACGAGTTATGAAGTATGATGCTTATATGATAAATGGTGTAACATTTCACACCAAAGCACGTGATAATTTACGAGCTGTTCAAAACTCCGGAGTAAGCATGGTTGCAAAAATAATGCAAGTCTCTAGTGCAAAGGATAATCATCCTATAATCTCAGACATGACATTTTATGGTGTAATAGATGAAATATGAGAACTTGATTATGTCAGTTTTCAACAAGTGATGTTCAAATGTAGCTGGGTGGAGAACAATAATGGGGTTAAGGTTGATGAGCTTGGATTTACATTGGTGAATCTCAACAGAATTGGATTCAAGTCCGATTCTTTTATCTTAGTCAATCAAGCAAATCAAGTTTTTTTTATGTTTAAGACCCTGAAAATTCTGCTTGGTCTGTTGTGCTTGCTACTCCAAATGTAGCTTACAATGAAGAAATTGACGATGATGACTTCAGTGATTTTTTTTTGCCATTCATCATCAACATTTTAGCGTAGGATTACCAAACAGAGATCTGGGTAGTGAAGTTGATATATCATGTGTTCGTGGAGATTGTGATGGAACATGGGTAAATAATGAATAACTGTAATTGGGTAAGATCAATATTTACATTTAATAAGTTGTTTATTTGCATATTTACTTAATCCCAATTTTAATTAATTATGCGTATCATTTTCATGTAAAACAATGAATTCCTTCATTAAACTTTGAATAAATCATAGTGTGTTGAAATTTGTGCATGAATAAAAGTCGTTTTAATGAACATTTAATTTTAATTAAGCATTACATAAATAAAAAGATAGATTGCAAGTCGCATTTTTTTTTTCTTCCTATAATTACTATTACACATTGACTTTCCACAAATAATAATACTATCGACTTTCTCTATTTTATCTAATTAATTCCATAGCACCTAAAATAATTAGTCTTGTATATAAAAAATAATAAAAGAATAATATTATTATATTTTCAGGTATGTCTTCTGCCGGTGATTCTAGTCAAGGTTCAAAATCTTCTAGATCTAGTAAAGGGAAGGTGCACCTTGATAGGTTGTTCATACGAAGGACTAATGGCGATAAAACCGATGTAAAAGTGAATGATATAGGGCAGCACATTGGTCCAGCAGCTGCAGAATTACAGAGTTATATAGGAGTACTTGCTAGACAGAATATTAAAGTTTCTTATAATAAATGGAGAGATGAGCCTGGTGAGGACAAGGAGAAGATTTGGGAATCTGTCATTGTAAGTAATGTTTTTGATGTAAGTGTTTTTTTATTTTAAAGTAAAATCTAACTATTATTTTTATTTTGTTATCTTTTTATAGTTAGTGTTCAACTTGGATCCGGATTGGAAGAAAAATTGTTTAAGTTCAGCAAATACTAAATGGCGGCAATGGAAATCAAAATTATATAAAAAATATATTTTTGGAAAAGAAGATCAACCTGAGCTGTTATATAATCCACCACCAGGCGAGGGTATCAAACCGTGATTGGAAAGATTTTGTTATTACTCGCATCTCTGAGCCGGCTAAGGTAAGAGATATTTTTGTTAATTTTTTTGAATAAGACATTTTTTAATAATCAATATCTTTACAGAAAAAAAGTCGAGAACATGCGGATCTGAGAGAGAAAAATATATATCCCCATCGCATATCATGCAAAGGATATGCTGGACTACGAGAAGAAATGGTAAATTCATTTTAAAATTTTCAATACCTTATTGTAAAATTATATATAACTTACTAACTATTACTAATAACAGTCGGGGAAAAATGAATTAACTGGAATTGAAGTGATTGATAGAGCTCTCTTGTGGAAGCAAGCACGAGCTAATAAAAAGGGAGAGTTCGAAGGTGAAGCGATCACTGAGACTGTTGCAAAAATTGTAAGTATCAATAAAAAATTTAAATAAATATTTTTTTTTACATAATTAATCATTGTGATTATCTCTTTATAGGATGAATATATACAACAGAAGGCTGAGGGCACATTTTCGAGCACAGAAGACATATTGTCTCAAGCACTAGGCAAGCCCAAAAGTTCAGGACGTATTAAGGGTGTGGGACGTTACGTCACCCCGTCTAGTTATCGCAGAATCCATTCTGAATCTGCAAAAGACCATGAGCTCATAGTGATAAAAACAAGAGATGTCAATGATGAAAGAACAAATGAAAATGATGATGCAGATGATACAAAAATGTTCGACGAATGATGAAAAAGGTAGTTGTTTAGTGCAAAACGAAGTTGTAGAAATTGTAGCCAACGATGAAGTAGAAGTTATTCCAAAAAAGGTATATATAATAGTTAAATATTTTATCTACTTATAGATGCTTATTAATTTTTCAAATATTAAATATTTTGCAAGGAAAAGGTACCGAAACGAGCAGCACCAGAGGAGTTGAAGGCTAAAGACATACCTATTTCTTTGAGGTTGTTGTATATGGCTGCTATACATATTCTCGGTTCTGACCGCAGTATTCAAATACCTATCCACATGGATGTCTATGGTCAAGCTGACAGAATTGTTTATATTTTCCTTGATGAGATCAAACATTACTGTGAGTTGGAGCCTATCGGAGCATCATCCATATCTGCCTACATATTGTAAGTTTATTTTATCTATTGATACGTGCGTAAAATGACCCATATTTCGATGTATGTGCATGCTTGTTTGTGGCTATTTTACTCCCGTATCATGTATTTTTGTCGTATTTTGGTTGTGTTTTCGTGTTTTGTGTGTTTGAATTGTGTAGGATAGGTTTTGGGCATAAACGAGCACTTTTGGTGGAGTTTTGGAGGAAAATCGCACGTGTTTGGAGTTTTGAGGCGTCGACCGGCCGAGCGAAGCAGGACCGGCCGAGCAGGGCAGATAGAGGGCTCGACCGGCCGAGCCAGGATCGACCGGCCGAGCCAGGATGGATCGGCCGAGCCAGGCCACAGAGAAGTGGCTCGGTCGAGCCACTTCGACCGGGCGAGCCGAGACGGATTTCTCCAGATTTTTGGCAGTTTCCAGCTTCGACCGGGCGAGCCATACTTCGACCGGGCGATCCGAGGCCCTGTTTGCTTGTCTATAAAAGGGGAGAAGTCAGTTATTTGAAGAGTTTTTTTTGTCATTTTTCATAAATCTAGTTAGAATTTCTCCTAGATTCCATTTTCCTATCACGATTCATCCAAATTCTAGAGTATCTAAGAGCTTAATTCACCAATCTTTGGAAGAGAAGTGAAGAATCAAGGTGGTAGATCAAGGCATACAAATCCAATTGGGGAAGATTCCAATCTCTACTTTTCAATTTGTAATGGATGTAATTGAATTCAACTTTGTATTTGTACAATTGAAAGGTATGATGTTCTAATTCATTTTGGATGTTGATTTGAGTAAGGATGCATGATCATTTGGTTTGAGAATTGTTTGTTTACTTTCCTTTGAGAGCTTGAATTGCACTAGAACTTGTTC
>JAPKLW010006279.1:6745-17810 GCA_026898455.1 Plectranthus barbatus | reverse complement strand
AGCTAGGAGGAGGGAGCTTCGTGACCGGAGTGTGCTCAAAATATTGTGTGAGCTCAAGCCGAGAGAGAGACGAAGGAGTACTAGTACTAGAAAAGGGGAAGTAATTTTCATCAATGGTGGCATGCCTAGTGATATAAACACGAGAAGTGGATGGTTCGAGACAGCGGAAACCCTTGTGATTCGAACTATATCCTATGAAAATACAAGGAAGACTACGGGGCTGAAGCTTATGTTTTGTGTAGTCTCGAAGACACAGGAAAACACGACACCCAAAAGTACGAATATACGCATAGGAAGGTTGTTTCTGAAAGAGCAACTCATAGGGGGAGCGAGTATTGAGAACTGGCGATGGGAGGCGGTTTATGATGTGTACAGTCATGCTAAAGACTTCTACCCACAAGTAAAGAGGAGAAGAGGAATGAAATAACAGTGATAAACCCTTCTCAGTGACATGGCGATGCTTTCGTTCGGCTCTGCCATTTTGAGAAGGTGTATAAGGACATGATAAGAGATGATGAATGCCAGACTTTTCTAAATGAGATTTAAATCGAGAATTTGTAAATTCAGTTCCTCCGTCAGATTGAAATTTCTTGAGTTTACATGAAAATTGATTTTCAGCAAAAACATGAAAATTTAAAAAGACATCATAGAAATCTGATTTAACACGTAAAGGGTAGAACCAGGTAAAACGGGAAAAATCATCAATAAAGACAGCATAATAATGAAAACCAGAATTTGAAGTCACTGGGGAAGGACCCCAGAGATCACAGTGTACAAGTTCAAGTATATGAGATGCGCGACTTTCAAAAATTGGAAAAGATAAATGCGTGTTTTTTGCTAACTGACAAGAATTGCATAAACTGTGACTGGAAACTAAAGAAGAAAAAGAAAGTAGACTGAGCTTGCGAAGGGAGTGCAGGACTTTGGAAGATGGGTGACCGAGACGATTATGCCAAGTTTCTAAGAAAGCAGAGGGTAGGCGTGTGTGAGCAATTGCCGTGAGGGCGTGGACGGGATTCTGGAGAACGTACAACCTATGCCTACACACGCCTGTAGCGAGTGTCTTGTCGGTAGTCCGAGTCCGAATGTGAAACTGCAAATTAGTAAACAAAACATCAACCGAATAGTCATGTGTAAGTTTACTAACAGACAATAAGTTTTTCGTGATTGCAGGAACAACAAGGACATGATGTAAAGATAAGGAATCCGAAAGTCGAAAAGAACCCGTGTGGGTGATCTGAAGACAATGACCATTACCAATGACGACGTGATCCGAACTAGTATAAGGAGTCACATGGTCGAGAGTAGAGGAGTCTGCAGAGATGTGAGCCGATGTGCCCGTGTCTAAGTACCAGTCCAAAACCAAGGGCGAGGATATCGAACATTGGGCAGAGAATGCCTCGGCCAATTGGGCAGTAGGCTGGGGCCGAGAAGAGCGAACAAATGACCTGTCAAACCGCTGGGGGCAGTCGAACGCATCATGATCCGTCTGCCTGCAAAAACAACACCAAGGCTGCCGCTTCTTCTTATTGCCGTTCTGCGAGCATCCCCGACCGCGATTTGAGCTGTTTTTGCCATCGGAATCACGCGGCTCTGAAGCAGCGTGAAACGCAACAGTCTGGCGGCTGGGCGAGGAGTCAGAGCTTTTGATGAATAGGTCATGGCTGAGTGCGCGGGCGAGAAGAGTGTCAAACTCGGGCAGGGGCTCTTGAGCCATCTGGGCTGTCGTGAATGTGGAGAACAATGACCCCCCGAAGAAACCAGTGGGATTTGTCCGATGGGTCGATAGATCGACCAATAGCCGATAATTGATCACATAAGCCTTTGAAGCGTCGTCCATACTCTGCAACTGAAAAATTGGCCTGCTTTATGGATAATAGATCGTCCTTCAAACTGAGTTCACGAGCCTTAGAGCAATGGCTGTAAGAACGTGAGAGCGCAGTCCAAACATCGCGTGAGGTGGAGCATCTGATGATGACGGCCATGGATTCCTCTGTTAGTAAGAATTAGTCTAAATGAAGAATCAACTCAAGATTTTAGTTTTTTAACAAAAGAAAATAGTGAAGAATATTGGGTCATTGCCCTTTGTGGGCTTTGACTTCAATATTTGGGCCCAATGGGGCCAGCCCACTAATTAACAAAAGTGGTGTGTGTAATTGTGGCTGGCAATTTCAGAGAGTGAGAGAGCAGAGCTGCTGCCCTGGTGAAAATAGAGATACAGATGGTAGAGAGTTGCACGCCATTTTCTGTGCGAGAGAAAGTGAAGAAGGAAGAGAGAAGAGGTCTTGGATCTTATCTTCATAGTCTTGCTTCAATATTGGTGATCATTTTCTCTATTTTATTTGGTAAACCTAGATTGTGATCTAGAGGGTTTTATTATGAATCCATCGATTGGGTGATGAACTTTTGTTGTTAACCAAGATAGTTGAAATCTTGATGTTTGATGGTGAACCTCTAGTGTTTATAGCTAGGGAGAACTTGTGTACCAATTATTTGTGATATAGTAGAGGTTTGTTGAGGTGGCTTCTAGCCCGTGGTTTTTACCTTCGTATTGGAGGGTTTTCTACGTTAAAATATCGGTGTCCTTTTTACTGTTTTGTGGTTGTTTCCTTGCATTAGTGTCTTGGTTGATTTGGCTTGATTGGTTATCTCATTTTGCACACAAGACTGTTGGTTTGATTGTCTTTGTTTATTATCTCTACATTGATATTTATCCCCAACAAAGAATAGGGTAGATAAAGCTCAACAAAATTCTGACTTTTATTTGCAGGCTTCTAGAGACACCCTTATCCAAAACAGTGTTTCAGATGAAACCCATTCAAAAATTAAACTTGAAATCCTGACCAAAATTTGTTGAAATCGTAAGCAAAATAAAAATGGAGTAGAAGTCTATAAAAGGTTATAATAGAGGTGGCATACTTAGTGTGTAAATATATACCTCACTAGGCCGTTTATGCCACTTTGATAATCTGATATTAGATAAGGAAAAATATCAAATATATTAAAAACTATTCAGGTTTTCTCAAATATATTACTACCTCCGTCCCGCGCTATTAGTCCCATATGATTTCGGCACAGGAACCAATGTTTGTGAGTGTAGTGGAATTAATATTTTATTGATGAGTGTGAAAAGTTTGCCATTTTAGGAAATGGGACTAATAGAGTGGGACAGACCAAAAAGGCAAATGAGACTAATAGAGTGGGACGGAAGGAGTATAAATTATGCATATTTTCAAAATATATTACAAGTTATCAGTTAAGTAAATTTCCAGCGATGAAAAGTCGACGTGGTTTGCCAGATGACAACACTTAAAATTACACGTCATCATGCAAACATATTACAAACTATTATAATTTTCTCAAATATATTACAAACTATTGTGATTTTCTCAATTATATTACAAACTATGTATATTCCAAATAAATGCTCAAACAATTAGATTTGTTATAAATTTATAAAGAAAAGATACTTATTTATATTTTAGATATCAAAATAAAAATATAATTATACTTAAAAAAAATTAAATAAAAATATTGACAAATTAAAAAAAATGAAAAAAATACTTATTTTATTTTTTCTATTCTTTCGCTGTCGTCTTACACTTCGTCGAACTAAAAAATTATTATTATTTACAAAAATATTTAATATTTTGATTCGGCGAGGTGAGAGATGAGAGCAAAAGTACTAAGAAATTAAAATAAATTTTTTTTCTTTTTTTTAAATTTTCTCAAGAACTTTTATTTAAATATTTTAAATATAATTATATATTTATTTAAATATTTAAAAATCTAAAAAATAAATAAACATGTTCGTCGTAAATTCAAAATGAATCTGATAGTTTGAGCATTTGTTTAGGAAAATATATAATTTGTAATACAATTGAGAAAATTACAATAGTTTGTAAAATATTTGAGAAAATTATAATAGTTTGTAATATATTTATATGATGACATCTAATTTTAAGTGTTGATGTGTCATCTGGCAAGCCACGTCAACTTTCCGTCGCCGGAAATTTGCTCTCATGATAAATTTGGAACAAAACTGATAGTTTGTAACATATTTTGATAATATGCATAGTTTGTAATATATTTTGATAATATGCATAGTTTGTAATATTGTCGCGCCCCCAAATCGGGCCTATGCGATAGTCCCACGTGCGACACGATGCACGCTAAGGGAAGTTGTTATTTAAGCTAAAATAATTATTCATGCGGAAGCAATTAAAGAATTGATCGAACACGAAACAAGATCATGAGGTTCCAATAAATATTTCGCAGCAGAGAATATAGTCAAATAAATCATACAAGCATGATGGGACAATAAATTAACTAATGCTTGAAAGAAACACAAAGGACACAATTCGAATTTAGAGTACTTGAGTTACTGAGACTATGTATGAAGACATAGCTCGTCGCTTCGATACCATAACCAAACGAATCAATTCATGCTAGGAGAACAAGAATAACTTAGCATTCATAAGCAAGAATAAATCATAGGTGAAAAGATAATAGCATAAATGTAAACCGAGTATAGGCCGAAACCTTACAGCAGCACAGGGGCATACCCCAGGGGTAAAAACAGACACCCGAGGTTCACAAACAGTGTGACCATCGGGACAAGCAATCTAACCCTGCAAATACAAGTACACGGGGCATACCCCGGTAGAAAGATGACATCTAAGCACACTATAAGGTGACCAGCCTGACAATGGCCTAAATACCAAGATATCCCAACAGAAATCAACCAACCAAAACGATCATACCGATAGTAGTCCGGAGTCCGAAAGAGAAATGCCATCCTAACTAGGTCAGCACGACATCCCCCTTCATCATACTCAGAACCAAGCGATGTAGGCGTACTAACTAGGTCAGCCCACCCACATCACACTATCGATATGATCACAAGCCAACAGAAAACACAGAAGAGACCACTAGTGGGTATTCCAGTCAAGATGAGCAACAACCTCATCTATCGGGAACACCGAGTAAAGAATACGAAAAACGTTCTCCTTAATGCCCTTTACAACTGCAGCGGCATCAAAGGGAGCACCATTAAAGACTTTCTTGTTCCTCGCATGCCAGATATAATTCGCCGTGGCGGCCAGAGCAAGATAACGGGCTTTCTTCAAGACTTTGGACCAGCTCCTCTCCCGCAGGCACCACTTCAGCGCAGCTTCCACGGTCGATGTCCTATGCTTCAGTCCAAGCCACTCCCGCACATCCCTCCAAACCCGTGAGGTTTCCCTACATTCAAAAAAGAGATGCTTAGCGGTTTCATTAACAGAGCCACAAAGCTGACAGACCAAGGGCACATCATCACTTAGAAAGCACATGCGGTCCCTAGTCTTAAGCCTGCCATGTAAAATAAACCAAAGGGTAACAGAAAAACGAGGAGGGATAGGAGACTTCCATATGTTCTTGTGCCAAAAGCGCCGAGTCCCAAGAATAAATCATAGGACAATTAAGAGGTTACACTAGCATTGAATCAACCAAGCAATTCAAAAGCTTAATGCATATCGAGATTTAGAAGAAGTCTAGATCAATCATCCAAGTAACATGATAATGCAATACATGCCAATCAAAAATTATAGTAAAAAGAGCAACAGGGATTCGATTATTATACAAACCGAACAAATTTTACAATACAAAGAATCCATCTTGATTCCACCAACGATCCCCACCTCATAACGCCATCTCCACCTTCATCAACCAGTACCTATATGTAAGGAAAACACGCATAGGGGCTAAGTACACGAATGTACCCAGTGGTCACGGTGTCCCGAAAACAATACATAAAATATATCATTAAATCACCGCACACTCATGCATAATACAATGTTTTATTGAAATCATCATTTATATGCACAAAACATTTTATCTCACTTGGAAGCTTCCACTCAATTTAGGTACCACATAATCGTTTTCCCCAACATTACCAACATCTCATGCTCATCAAGATTCACATAATCAAATAAGGTAAGATAGGAGTGGCCACTCGCTATCTACCCGGTAAGGTTTCATCGCCCTTACCTAACCGGTAGTCTTATTACTATCTGGGCTAATGCATTAGGCTTACAATACCATGGGGGTAACCACTTCCCCGATCCAACACATCTCCAAGATAATTTATCATTCAATCAACCACCAATTTATTCCACCAAAACAATCATACGCTACCAAAACATTTTTGCGGTGTAACATGCTTTAAAACAAAATAATCATTTTTGGAAAACATTTGGTAAAACCATTTTGATAGGATAAAGTAGTGTTCACCTCAAATAGTTCGATGAATTCAATTATTTAGTCCCGCTAGACGATGCTCCATTCTCGGCAATTAAAGCACCTAATTAAAGAATGAAATAAATTACTATAATGCTTTCAACTCAAATAATTATCTAAGTTATTATTATTAGTTGTTACTAAATTGGTGCTCCAAATTATCAGAATTATCTACTTGGATGGAGAAATTTTCAGAAATTGGTGCTCCAAATTTTTGACTTGTTCCCGAAGTTGCCAAGCTCAATTCTTCACGTATTCGTACTCCTCTCTTCGTGGCGATCACGATTCTCTAACTTGAAGCTTGATTCCACTTCGTACTTGAGACCAATGTCCTCCGACCATAGGGCTTTTCACGTCATTGCGTAGAGGAGATCAAGAGGGTAAGCTTTCTACAAAAATGGTGGCTCTTTGAGTAAGAGAAAGGTGGGTTCTTTGAAGGTTTAAGGGCTGTTTTAGAGAGTTGTTTTAATGGAGTAGAGAGAGAGTTAGTTGCAGAGTTTTGTTGGAGAAGATGAGTTAAGAGGGTGAAATGATTTTTGAGAGATAAAAATAATAGGGAATTTTGTATAAAATGGGGAGGGGTGTTGATAAGCTCGTATTTTGCCTCACTTATCACATTGTTTTCTTGCATTTACTTGAGTTTTTAGTTAATAATCGAGCATGAACTGTTTATAGGGGATATTACGGTTGTCGTGCTCAGATTTTGTAGGTTTGAGGCCAAAATCAATGAAAACCCGTACCGAAAGCAGTTGATGTTCAAAGGAACAGTCACGAATTCTTCCACATGTGGAATCTGACCTAATGGAGCATAGAAATAGAAATATCTTTGATTTATCTTTCCAAAGCAACTGGAATCGGGTCAATCAGAGTTCGGGAGCACAAGTTACGGCCAAAACCGTGAGACTGCGCAGAAGGAGTCAAAGGAAGGAATCTCGGGCGACACAGAGGTTTCTGTCTCAATTGACAGGGCCCCCGTCGATCGAGACAGAGGACAAATTTTGGAAGATTTTGATCTGCAGACGTGTCGATCGACAGACAGCCCGTCGATCGACACGCGCGCCAGAAAGGCTGATTTTTGCCCAATTTGGAGATATTTCCTTCCCAAACCATTACCTTTTGAAGATTTAATTTCTCCCCCTATAAATAGGACTTGTTAGGCTCGAAAATGAGGTCTTTTAATTTCAGTTTTTACAGCTCTCTTTATAATTATTTTTCAGCATTAAACTCTTTAATTTCCAGTACTCTTTATTGTTGCTTTGGATTCAAGACATTGAATTAATTCAAGGTTCCTATTTCTTTAATGGTTCAAGTAAGTTTATTTATATTTATTGCAATGTGTGATTTTAATATGTTAGGCTAGAACCCTTAACAGGTTCTACGGTTTTCTCCATCCTTTTCAGCGTGTTGTAATTTAATTAATTCCAAACCCTTAATTAATTGGTTCAAATTCTATGGTTTTGATTCTTAAATTCTATTTTCAATTGAAGGATCGAGAGATGAAAATTGGATTAGGTTTATAGTTATTAATTTGAGACCGAGAGGAGATAATTAATAATAGGAAAATAGAATTTTGATGCAACTGTTTTCTGTCTCAAAAAGAAGAATTAGTTGTAGGGTTTTCAAATTTGTATTTTTATTGAGATTGGCTAGTTTGTGTTATTGAGACTCAAAAGGTAAAATTCACTTTCTAGTAATCTAGGTTTTAATTGCCCAACAAAGGAATTAATTCCAATTTAACAGAATTCCCACCTTGATGATTATTTTGGGTTTGGATTGATTGGTTATTGCATGTTGATTGGATTGGTTGATTTCCCTAGAATCTGTGCTTTTTATTATTGAATTTTATTTCAAAGTTATTTTCTATTTTGAAAACAAAAACTCTCTTCTAAAAATTGGTTCACTTAAACAGCGAATTGATAAACTGCATCCAGTACATGAGATATTTTCATTGCACTATCCTTGTGGGTTCGACATTCCTTTGGGTCTATAAATTTATTTGCTGCTGTATTTTACAGTTATCAAATTGGCGCCGTTGCCGGGGAATAGTCAGAATGTATCTTGTTATTGGATTGTTTTGATATTTTCTGGATTGAGTTTTTAATTTCTGTTCGCGTGCATGTGTGTGCAATATTTGCTTCAGTTTCGATCGACAGAGCCTCTGTCGATTGACACAGAAGCAGCATCCATGTCGATCGACAGTCACCCTGTCGTTCGACACAGAGACTGATTCCCAGTTTTCTATTTTCTCTTCAGGTGCATGAACACAAGAGCTCGGGGGAAGAATCTTGAAGCCTTTAACCCAGATTTTGAAGCCACCTGTAGGAGAACCAAAAGCAAAGGAAAGAACAAGGAGAGACAACGAGAGATGGAGCAACCACCAGAAGCACAACTTCAAAACATGACTCCTAAGGAGCAAAGACAGTTCGTGAATGAAGTCCGACATCTCAGGGAGCAACTCCAAGCAGCACAGATCATTCAAGCAGAGCAAGCTGCCAGACTGGCAGCCCTGAACAATGGAGGAAATCACGAAAGACAAATTGTGGTGCCTCAAAGATCCATACTTGATCGTTTCCTTCCACAGCGAGAGGAGCCGGGATTCCAAGTTGGCATTGATGCCAACAACTTCAAGCTGAAGACAGGCCTGATTCAGATGGTCCAGCAAAACCAGTATGCAGGGAAGGCAATTGAGGACCCGTACAGCCACCTCAGTCAGTTCATCGAGGTGTGCGACACGATCAAGCAGAACGGAGTACCTCAAGACACCATCCGGATGCGATTATTTTCTTTTTCTCTCAGGGATGAGGCCCGATCTTGGTTTGCTGGCTTGGACAAGAGCAGGATTGCCACATGGGCACAACTCCGGGCAGAGTTCCTCACCAACTTCTTCCTGCCCAATGTCATCATGAAGAGGAAGTCCGACATCACTCACTTCAGCCAGAAGTATGATAAGACCCTCTATGAAGCTTGGAAGAGATACAAAGAGCTATTGATGATGTGCCCCGGACATGGGATTGATCTTGAAATGCAGGTATGCCATTTTTATGAAGGACTAACCCCTCATATAAAAGAGTTGGTTGATGCTTCAGCTGGAGGACTTCTCATGAAGAAAAATGGAGAAGAGGGGATGCAACTTCTTGCAGACATGGCCCTCAACAGCCATCAATGGCCTACTGAAAGGCAGAAAGCAGTCAAGCCAGTGACCACTACTCCGGAAATTGATGTGGTGGCAGAAGTGAAGAAGCTTAGAGAAGAGTTCAAATAATTGGAGGCCGGTAGAGCTTCGGTAGCAGCTGTTTCAGATCCCAACATGGCCATTGTTCCCATTGAGGCCGACTACATCTACCGAGGAAGCCGTTCAAGCACCTCCAATACCGCTGAAGTGAACTACGCCAATGGAGGTTACAACAACAACAACTACCGAGCCTACAATCAAGGGTACAATTACAGTGCTAAGAACCATCCTGGTTTTGCTTATTCTAACCCTTATGCAGCTGAGAATCCTCCACCGGGATTCAGTGTTGGAGCCGGGGAAGAAATTGTGGAGAAAAAGATATTCGTGCTGGAGGAGACACTTGACAAGTTCATCAAAAGCTCCGACAATCGGTTTGGCAAGGTGGAAACTGAAGTGAAGAACATGTCCACTCACATGCAGCACATGACGAAGCACCTTCAGATGCTCGATACACAGCTCAGTCAGATTGCTACTACCTTGAGCAATCAACAAAAGCCAGGCCAGCTCCCCAGCACCACAGAAGTCAATCTTGAGAAGGTAAAGCAAGTCAATGCAATTTCCTTGAGGTCCGGTACAAGGTATGAGGGTCCTAGCATGTCCTAGGATGATTTTGGGGCTGAAAGAGAGGAATTTCCTGCAGAAGATACCTCTGTGTCGATCGACACAGAGACACACGACACAGAGGCCGGGCAGAGCAGCAGAGGTCGACAGGGGGAATGCAGCCGTGTCGATGACACCCCCCTGTCGATCGATGGGCAGGACAGAAAGAAGCAGTCGACAGGCAGGCACCACAGGAGCCACATGGAGCTGAAAATTCAAAGAGAAAAGGTGATCCAACTCCTCCAATGCCTTTTCCCCAAAGATTTGCAAAGAAGAAGGAAGATTCAAAGTTTTCTCGATTCGTGGAGAATCTCAAGAATGTCAACATCAACATTCCCTTGATCGAGGCTCTCCGTGAGATTCTCGACTACATGAAGTTCTTGAGGAAGCTGATGAGCGAGAAAAAGCCAGTAAATGATGATCAAATTATCTCTATTCATGAGCAGGGTAGTCTTCTTTTGCAGAAACAGGTTCCAACCAAGAGGTCTGATCCGGGATGTTTCTCTAATCCGATCGAGATTGGGGGGAAGGAGTTTAGGAATGTCCTCTGCGACACAGGAGCCAGCATTAACTTGATGCCATTTTTAGTCTTCCAAAAGTTGCAGATAGGTGAGATGAGGCCAACCTCAATCACTCTTCAAATGGCTGATCGCTCAATTTCTCGACCAAGGGGAGTTGTGGAAGATGTTTTAATTCGAGTTGGTCATTTAATTTTTCCTGCTGATTTGTTGTGTTGGATATAAAGGAACATCATGGAGTGCCAATGATCCTTGGAAGAGAGTTTCTGAAGACAAGTGGTGCACTAATAGACTGCCGAGGTGGGGAGATTGCACTTCGAGGGAATGACGAGACAATCACCTTTGTGATTGATCAAAGCCAGAAGGAAGCAGCTTGCAATAACATCTCCACCACTACTGAGGAAGACGAAGAAGCCGCCGAGATTGAATGGGAGCG
>JAPKLW010006278.1:777-17811 GCA_026898455.1 Plectranthus barbatus | reverse complement strand
TTTAAGTATCTGGTTGGGTTGTACTTGGAAACTCTGTCATTTTATTGCACCAGAAATTTAATTTGCATTAGTTGGTAAATTGGTTGGTACGGGTTGTTTTTGCATTGTTGATCAAAGTTAATGATGAAAAATGTTTCTTTCTAGTGAAACCTGCATTGATGATTTGCATATGAGTTGATGAGGTGCATATGTTTATAGAATTTATTTTGGCCTCTAGGATATGCTTAGCCTGTGAGATTTTGAGCCTGTGTTCGTTTGATTGAGAGTATGTCACTGTGCACTTTATCTCTAGAACTTGCTCTGGTTTCTGTCTCAAAACTGCAAGAGGAATGTCATGAACTTAGAAATGATCTTAGGCCATCGTTTCATAAGCCTTGTTAAACCCAAACACTAACCCACTACATAATCCTTTGCTTAACCCGTTGAGCCTGTAAACCTTTTCTTTCTGAACCGGATGATAGGAGGTGTGGATGGAGTTACATGGGTATCTGTTGATGGTAGGTAGTAATATGAAAGCAGTTTTATTGGAGTACATAGTCCAAAGCCTTGTGATGGACAATATAGTCTTGTGATATTTTATCTCTAGAATAACCCCTTTGAGCCTGTTACTTCTCCTTTCTTGGTCTATGAGTTAAGGAGAACATCATAGCTTTGTCTTGTCTATGAGAGAGTGCTATGAAAAATGTGAACTGTATCTTGTCTATAAGATTTGGGTGAAATAAGTGTAATTGTTACAAGTGGATGAGAAATTTCTAAATTGATGAACAAAAGAAGGCTGGGCCCTATTGAAAAAAAAAAAAGGGGGGGGGGGAGAGTTATTAGTATATGAGTTAGTCAGTCAATAAACAAATGTGGTGTGTGATGAGGAGACAATTTGTGTGAATGGAGTTATAAGGATGAATATGTTTAGTCACTTAGCCAAAAAAATTCCATACCTTCACCAATGTGCCTACATTAGAACCTAAAATAAAGACCTTTTTGATCTTTGCTCTAGCATTCTCAAGTCAATGGAGAGTTTAGACAATGAGCAAGCCTATGGTAGGGAAGTTGTACAGCTGACAATTTGAGAGTATACACTAGCCGTTCCTACTTTGAGCAAAATTTGAGTGATACATTATCTTGTGAGAAGCAAATTTCTAGAGGTCGAGATTGAAACTGTAAATTGATTGCATTTAGTTGACGATTGTTGTGATTGTTGGTGTGGGAATCACAATCCCCTTTGTGTCTGAAACAATTTTTGATCAATAAATGCACCCCTCGTGTTTATTTTGTTTTTGTTTTTGTTTCTCTTCATTGCTCGAGGACGAACAATAGCTTAAGTTTGGGGGGTTTGATAAACACTCACTTTGTGCATTTTGCTGATGTGGATTTGCTCACTTTTGGCCTTAGATTAGATTGTTACATAGTGTTTTCATGCATTATTCATATTCTTTTAGAAAATATTACGTTTGGTCTGGTTTGTGGTTGTTTATGCAGATTTCACGCACAATCGGGTCGTTTACAAGGATTGACAAAATTTCCGAAAAGCCAACTGATGGTAGCTTGTACCGGGAAGAAGAAGGAGTCAGAAAATACAAAAAAACACGCCGAAAACCCGTTCGAGGCAAAATTGGCGACCCAAATGACACAACCGGCGATCGCCGGTCATGTAGATGGGTCGCCGGTTGTGATTATTGAAGAAATTTTGCACGGTGCAAAACCGGCGACCCGGATGACACATCCGGCGATCGCCGATTATGTGGACGGGTCGCCGGTTCTGCCATTTTCACAAGATTTCTCACGGGACAGGATCGGCGACCCGGTTGCATAACCGGCGGTCGCCGATCGCGCTTCTCAAGTCGCCGTCTGTGTCCCACTTTGACAAAATCTGGCAAATCTGAAGCCCAAAACCATATCTTTTGGAGATTTTAAAGGCCTCAACTATAAATAGGACTTCCCTGAACGAAAATAGGGTTCCTTTTATCACTTTTTCAACTGGAGAGTATAGAATTGAGGGCGAAAACAGGGGAACTTGAAGAGCACGGCAGGAATTGAAGATTGAAGACCACGGTTTTTGATGTCTATGTTTTCTGTTCTTATGACTCTCCATCTCTTTGTTTTTCTAAAACTTAGTATGATTGGCTAAGTTCACTCATGGATTCTAGGGTTTGAAGCTTTGTATTTATTCATTCAACAATTTATGTGATTTAATGTTCCTTTTCCATTGATGTTCTGATTTATTGATACTTTCATGAATTATGAGATATTGGCCATTGATTGTGATTTGAATTAATAGTTTTTGATCCGAGAGGACTAGGTTATTAATTAAGACGCCAATAAATTAGATTTAGAAGGCAATTGTCCGAGAGGAAATTGAGCTTTAAATGGTTTTTGAAATCTAAGGGTTTTATCAAGAGTAAAAGTCTTTTGTATGTCCGAGAGGAATCTTTTGATCTTTTATTTCCATGTTATGGTTTAGAGTCCGAGAGGATCACCTGATAACGTATATGAGATTAACTCACATCATTGAGAATTAAATTTGGGATTGAATTACATGAAACGTTGTTTGATTATTATGCAAAGTGGATTACCCTGGAATCCTACCTTCTCATAAATCTTTAAAACCATTTACCTTATTATTTTCTATCTTCTATTGCAAGGTTATTTTATGTTTACAACAAAACCAAATCCTTTTCCGATTTACCTAGATAGTAGTACGGTATCTATGTTTCAGTGCTTGGTTATATTTCGATCCTGCAATCCTTGAGAATCGATAAATTATTACTTGCCCTCTGCAGTGGTCTGTACACTTGCAGCTATAGCGCGTTGCGAAATGCGCTATCACTCGTGTGGTCTTAATTATCGGGAAGCATATGCTATCACTTTCCCACCTTGCATTAGCACACATCCCAATCCATTCTTTGACGCATCGGTGTAGACCTCGAAGTCCTTTTCATCTTCAGGTACAGCTAGTACTGGTGCAGTGGTTAGTAGCTCCTTCAGCTTTTGGAAACTTTTCTCACAAGCTTCCGACCATTCATACTTTGCACCTTTCCTTAGTAGTTGCGTCATTGGCCTTGCTATCTTTGAGAATCCTTCTATGAAACGTCGGTAGTAGCCCGCCAAGCCTAGAAAGCTCCGGATTTCATTCGGATTCTTAGGTGATATCCACTCTTGTATTGCTTGGATCTTGTTAGGATCGACCTTTATCCCTTCGGCGGATATGACGTGCCCTAAGAACATAACTTCCTTGAGCAAAAATGCACACTTGCTAAACTTCGCGTACAATCTCTTGGCTCTTAGTGTCTCCAGGACGATCCGAAGATGTTCTTGATGCTCTTCCTTCCCCTTAGAGTAGATCAAGATGTCATCGATAAACACTACGACGAATTTGTCAAGGTATTGGTGGAAAACTCGATTCATCAAGTCCATAAATACCGCAGGGGCATTTGTCAACCCAAACGGCATCACTGTGAACTCATAGTGTCCATATCTTGTACGGAAAGCGGTTTTCGGAACATCTTCTGCTCGAACCTTTAACTGATGATAACCGGATTTGAGATCAATTTTTGAGAAGATCCGGCTCTCTTGAGTTGATCGATTAGATCATCTATCCTAGGTAGGGGATATTTGTTCTTCAGTGTTAGTTTGTTCAACTCTCTATAGTCGATGCACATTCTTAGTGATCCGTCTTTCTTCTTGACGAATAGCACCGGGGCTCCCCAGGGTGAAACACTGGGTCTTATAAATCCGCGATCCAAGAGTTCTTGCATTTGAGCCTTCAACTCTTGTAGTTCTTTCGGTGCCATTCTATACGGTGCTTTTGACACTGGTGCTGCTCCGGGTTCTAATTCGATCGTGAACTCTAATTGACGGTCCGATGGTAATCCAGGTAGTTCTTCGGGAAATACATCCTCGAATTCTTGAACTATGGGGACATCCTGTATCTCTTCCTTCTTGCTTTTGTCTCCATCGAGCCAAACAAGGTAAGCTTGGCTTCCTTTCTTATTCAGTTCTCTCATTGCACATAGTGCCGACACAACGGGTACTCTTCGCCTCTTGCTAAAACCATAGAAGTCGGTAATCTTCCTGGTGGAGTCTGTGAACGAAACCTTCCTCTCCTTGCAATCGATTATCGCTTTGTTTTTGGTTAGCCAATCCATACCCATAATAATATCGATGTCGGCCATGTCCATAACGTTGAGGTTTTCGATTGAGATATGGTCATTTCCTAGTTCAATTGCTACATTTGGACAACATTGGTCTATGGGTACTGTTTCTCCTGTAGGTGTCACTACGTCTAAGGCTTTCTCTTTCCTTATAGTTTTCAGTTCAAGTAGATCTACACATGCTTTTGAGATGAAAGAATGCGAGGCTCTGGTATCAAATAATATAACGATAGGCATACTTGAAATCTGGCAGATACCTGTGAGGTTCTCGGCATCCTTTTCTGCATCGCCTCCCTGAGTCAGACAAAAGGCTCTCCCTTGACGGTTGGCCTGTGGTGGTAGTTGTGGCGCTTGGTTCCTGTTCTGATTCTGTGGAGGTGCATTTCTTCTGGGTGGCTGCGGCCTATTCTGTCCTGCTCCAATCGGCGGAGGGTTCCGATTATAGTTATTGTGTTCATTGTTCGGACACCTTGCAGCAAAATGTCCAACTCTCCCACATTGGTAGCAAACGTTATTCCTGGCCATGCATTCTCGACCTAGGTGGTCTCTCCCACAACGATTGCAGTTACTTCTGATAGGGGCAGGAGCACGGTTAGTCTGGGGTGCTCTCTGGAAGTGTTGGTTCCCAGATTGGAACCTCTGGTTTCCTTGCCATGGCCTCTTATGTGGACGGTGGTTCTGTCGAAATCCTTGGCGTGAAGGGTGTTCAAACCTCCTTTGGTTATCATGTCGAGGTGGTTGACTTGAAGATGCTTGCACCGCCGTATTTTTAGGCATGGTTGCCTCTATTGCTATTTCTCTCCTTAGTGCGGACTTGTATGTCAGTCCCTCCAAGCAAGCTAGTGCAGTCTGAATTTCCCTTCTCAGTCCGGATCGGAACCTTTTCAATTTCTTGTTATCCGTATCGATATGTTCCGGTGCATAACGTGACAGTGCGCAGAACTTACAGTCGTACTCTTGCACGGTGTCTCTTCCCTGCTTTAGATTCATAAATTCTTCCTCCATGCTCAGTTGATACGTTTCCGGGACATATCTCTCGTATAGTTCGGCTTTAAATTCTTCCCAAGTAACAGTAGCAGCCTCCTCGTCAGTGAGGGTGCTCAGATGGCTCTCCCACCAATAATCTGCTTCGCCTTGTAGTTGATAAGGCATACAGATCATTTTCTCCTCTTCGGTGCATTGGAGGTAGCAAAAGATTTGTTCCATGCCCCGCACCCAGATGGCGGCTTTCTCGGGGCTTCCAGTACTGTCATAAGTAGGCGGTTTTTGTTCAGAAAATATTTCCCCAATCTTTCGAGGTGGAGGAGGAGGTGCTTCTTGTTCTCTTTCCTCCTGCTCCTCGCTTTCCTCATCTTCTTCCTCATGGATTTCATGAAGATTCCTCATACGGGGTCGGCCTCTTGGCGGCATTCTATAAAATAGGCACAATAGATGTTAAGCACAATTGAATAACGGATTAGTTTTGCGGAAATAAACATTCTCATACAATCACTCGCGTATTCCTTGATCATCAATCATGGTTACAATCAATCATGTGGTATTATCATGCTATAACGTATCTCGCTATTCATTTCAATTCTAAAAATTTACAACATTATGCATGCCCGGCTATCATTCGTCTTCCACTTCGCATTTCGATAAATCACCTTGATAAAATAAGATTAACTAATACAATAAATATATTTTCGTACGCCTCCAAGCTTGCTATCACTTTTGTCGTCCCTTAGGAATTATGACTTGACGCTTAGTTCGACCTTCTAGACTTGATTCGGAGGTTTTCTCCATACTATGATTTACAAAATACGATATAATTAGTTGTTGTTCATTGTTGAATCTCGTTGTGCATGTTTACGGAAACTATTTTTATCTTTTGATTACTTTTCAGGCCGTGCCGCGGCCTGTGGTCCCTCCAACGGTGAGTCTGCGGCATTTGCCTTGTTTTTAGGTGTCTGTCGTTGCCCGCGGTTGGAGACCGCGGCATTTGGCCGTGTTTCGGGGTCTCTGTCGTTGCCCGCAGTTGGGGACCGCGGCATTTTGCCTAAATATTTGGTCTCTGTCGTCGCCCGCGGCGGCAGCCCGCGGTGAAGGATTTTCGGCCTGTCGTCGTCCGCGGTGGATGACCGCGGCTGCAGACAGAGAAATGGCTAGCGAGGCGCGGTCCGCGGCCTCATCCGCAGCCTGACCGCGGCGATTTGCCTTGTTTCCAAGCCTCTGTCGTTGCACGCGGCGATGGCTCGGTTTGTTGTGTCTCCCGCATCCCGTGGCCTCCAAAATTAGTGAATTCTTGCCATTTTCATGTATCGACTTCCTCTTACTCGAAGTTGCTCGTATTTGTTTCTTCGTTTCTTAAGTTATATAATATAATGGTCGTATATATATTCGAACTCCAACTATTATAATGTAACCCACTTTATAATTCATTCGTTTGAGAATATGTATTCAATCGTTTTCCCTCAAAATTTTCTTCATTCACACCATGAGTACATGGGTAATTTGGAGTTCAACGTCGATTAAAATTTTGATTTTTCCATTACCTCACGACAAAATTTGGATTCCCTTTGGAATCGATCGACAATGTTTAATCATTCATGATTACATTTTTAATACTTCCCAAAATATGGAATAATACTAAGTTAGGATTGCTACGCTAATCTTAAGTCAAAAGGTGAATCGCTTCTTTTCTTCACGGATGGAATACTTCATCGTTATCATCCCATGCCGGTAGATGAGCTGCGGCGTCTTGATCAAATTGATATTGCACCTCGTCGATTAAATTCCAATCCTCATAATCGTGAGCCTCATGACCTACCACTCCTAGTTCGGGTTCGGCTAGACCTTCATTCAAATTTCCTTCGTTGTTTCCCGGTGGTGCATCATTCATGGCTAGTAAGGCTTCGTCGTTCTCCTCCCATTCGTTTAAGTTTCCTATCTCATCCCACATCATGGGGTCGTTGTTGAGTCCTAGTTGTCCTTGATCGTCTTCTTTACCGTTCTCTTCTTCCGGGTCTTCTTCTTCTTCGGGGTCTTCTTTCGGGTCCTCCTCGACTTTTTTGGCAGCTTCCATTGCTTCATCTTGAGCCGGTGGTTGGTGTGGTTGCTCCACTTGATCCATCTCTTGGATGTTGACCTTGTAGACTCTTGGGACTCGTCTTTCTCGGACTCCATCCATGACGTATTCGACTACGTTTTCTTCATAACCGGGAGGCATTCTAGGTCCAGGGCCATAGGGTCCAATTGGTGGTTCACCCGCCTCGTTGTCTTGGGTCCAAAGTCGTTCCATGAATCCATCGGCATCGGCGAACACAAGGTTTTGCTCTACAAGTGCTCGTAGGAAGTTGTTTGCTTGCTCCCAAGCCCATGGTCGCCACTTAACGGGTAAGATCTCCATGAGCCTTACGATTGCTTGGGCATCGTTGATCCCGTATTCCTCCACGGAAACCCAATCGTTGCAAAATTGGTTGACTAGTGAGTGCACGTTCAGTTCGTTGGCGTAGTTCCTGTTGAAGTAGAGATTGAGCATTGCCCTCCGGCGTGTTTCATCGCGAACTTGTCGTCCTAACACGTTTCTAAACATGGCTGCGAGAACAAGATCGGTTGGGTTAGTCGTGCGAAATAATATCAATTAATTAATAGAAATAAAAGGTATTAAGGTATGATGTTTCACATCGGTTGTGATGAATTTTCATCACAATTAAGTATATATATTAAGGTTGTCCGAATGATGCAAACGCGAAATTCTTTCGCATTACATAATATATAATAGCCTAATAAAAATCTAAAAACAGAAAATCCAACAATGCATGATAATCATTCTATTTATTCTCAAAATTCAATCTAATCACAAAATTTCAACTACCATATGATCAAGCAATTAACAATCCACCAAGTGTATATCATATCATTTAAGGAAATCACATGTTTTATATCTAATCATGCTTTCCTAATTCATGCTTTGTAATTCACAATCATAATAGAATCTCAACTCATCAACTCTTAAAATTCATGCTTTCATAAAATATTTTGATTTACAAAATATGCTCCCAAGTGGTACTTTAAATCATAATTCATGCTCCTTCAAAACAATCTCAAATTTCTCTTCAACCGTTATGCACAAACATTTCTTAAAAAGTTTTAAGCCCGTAAAAGCGTACCTCAATGTTTGATGACGGTGTGGCGCGTTATGGAGAGGGATCGAGCTTTAACAATGGTCAAAATTTTCGATCCAACAACGAACACGAAATGGTTCTAAATTCTCATATAATTCAAATAATGCAATCGATGGCATGTTTCCAAGATTGTAGAAAGAATATGGATTTCGAGTTCTTGCACAAGAAAGAATTAGGCTCAAAATTTGCTACCTCTTTAAATCAAAGCATAGATTCAAAGGAAATCGAGATAAGAGGTAGACTCAAAGCAACCAAGTCAAGAGATATATAAGCATAGAGTAATCATAGAAGTTTCACAAAAGATCCAAAGAAGAGTCAAGTCGAAAGCAAGATGAGCATGAATAAAACATGGAAATTCTACAAGGATTCCAAACAATTATTTCAACAAGATGAGCATAAGGAACTTAGGGGACTTTCATAAGGAATTCAAACAATTATTTCAAGAAAGCAAGCATGAAGAAGTGATGGGAATTTCAAAGGAGTTCAAACAAGTGTTTCAAGAAGGCATGCATGCTCATACTAAACAAATATTCCAATCAAGGTTAGAAATGAATAAATCATGGAATTCAAATAAGCATGCATTAAAATGGAAACCTTGAATCTAAGAGGTCAAGGTATCGAGCCAAATAAAATCCTACGCTCTGATACCACCTTCTGTCGCGCCCCCAAACCGTGCCTATGCGACAGTCCCGCGTGCGACACAATGCACGCTAAGGGAATTTGTGGTTTTAAGAAGAAATATTTAATCATGCGGAAGCAAGTAAAGATTCGAACGAAAATGAAATAAGAGAATGAGGTTTAAACAAATTATTCGCAGTGGAGATTAGAATCAATTAAATGGTTACAAGCATGATGAGGCAATAAGTTAACAAATGCTTGAAAGGAAAGAGATAAATAGTTCGCAGCGGAAAATGGAGTCAAATAATTTATAGAAGCATGATTGAACTATATTTTAAATCATGCTTGAAAGAATGCAAAAGAGCATATTTCGATTTAGAATGCAAGTACAAATGAGACTATGTATGGAGACATAGCTCGTCGCTTCGATACCATAACCAATGAATTAAATCATGCTAGGAGAACAAGAACAATTAGCATGCTTTTGGCAAGAATGAACCATAGGAATAATAAGAGGTTTCATGAACTAGCATCTAATCAATCAAGCCTTCAAGAATTCGAATCATATCAAGAATTAAAGGATATGCGAATCAATCATCCAAGTATTTGAAAGCTTAATACAAAATGAGATTGAGAAAGTTTAGATCGTAAATCCAAGTAATCATAGGGGTGCAATACATGCCATTCAAAAGATATGATCAAAAGCAAAATGAATTCGAAATGTAGTACAAACCGAACAATTAATACAAGTAAGAATCATTCCGGTTTCCTCCTTCGATCCCCTCCTCATAACGTCACCTTCACCTTAATCAATCGGTACCTACATGCAGGGAAAACGCACATAGGGGCTAAGTACACGAATGTACCCAGTGGTCACGGTGTCCCGAAAACAAATACATATATATATATCATGAAAACACCGCACACTCATGCATAATACAAGTTTTTATTGAAAGCCTCATGTATATGCATAAAACATTTTCCTCACTTGGGAGCTCCCACTCAAATTAGGCACCACATAATCATTTTCCCAACATATCAACATTTCATATTTAACATGATCCACATAATCACAAGGGGTAAGATAGGAGTGGCCACTCGCTATCTACCCGGTAAGGTTTAGTCAACCTTACCCAACCGGTAGTCTTATTACTATCCGGGCTAATGCATTAGGCTTACAATACCACGGGGGTAGCCACTTCCCCGATCCAACACATCTCCAAGTATATCATTCATCCACCAATTCATATCATCCCAATAATCATACGGTGCCAAAACAATTTTGCGGTGTAACATGCCTTTAAAACAAAAGAATCATTTTTGGAGAAAACATTTGACAAAACCATTTGATAGGATAAAGTAGTGACCACCTCAAATGATTCGATGGATCCAATTACTCAGTTCCGCTAGTTGATGCTTCCTTCTTGGAGATTAAAGTACCTAATTAAAGTTTGAATAAATTACTACAATGTCTTTGACTTAAAATAATTATCTAAGTTCTTAAATCAATTTAATTCAATTATTTACCCAATTACAAATTATGCAATTCGAAATTTATAAAGAACAAGATTCAAAGACTTCTAAGTTTTATTCTATTAAACAAGATTCATTAACTTAGTCAAATTATTAAGCTAGTTAACAAGTTCATACCAAAATGCTATATTAGTTATTAATTAAGGATAATGAATTTAGTGATCTAGTTAACAACTTATTATTAATCTAAAGCAATTATTTTTAATTAACTAAGTGAACCATTTATACATTTAGGCCTTAGAATACTTTAGTGAAATCTGGAAATTAATCAAATTATTCTAAGTCCACAATATGAGTTATTATCTAGTTAACTAGTTCATTTTCAAGATAACAACAAAAATGATCTAGACACCTAATGAGGCTGATTTTAATTTTATAAAAACAAGGTTTTAAAGTGCACGTGCTCGAAGTGACGGTTCGCTAAAATGAATTTTCATTTACAAACGGTGAAGCCTAACATAAGCAATTTCCTAATTAAGTTTCAGCATTTTCAGATTTCAGCTATCAACTTCCCGAATTTTTAATAATTAATCTACTTAGTGAAATGTTCTGATTTTTATACATTTTACTAATTAACATGTCTAGAGTTCATTTTATAATAATCAGATTTTTCCAAAGTGCAGAAATATGATTTTAAGGCCGTGAAATTTAAACTGCCAGAATCTGCCACATATTATTAAAATGTTTATAACTCGTGTTTTACAACTCCGATTCATGAAATTCCAAATTCCACAGATTCCTAACTTGTTCTAGTTTATACAGTTCTGAAATCAACTCAATCCAACCATCAAAGAATCATCCGTACTTATTTTAATCTGTCCAAAACAGGGCATGCTCTCAAATTTCATCAACACATGATTTTTCAACATGCATGCCATTATCTCATCTCCAAGCTTCATATATGTCATATTCAGATCCATCTAAGTTTGAATATCAACTTTAAACATGAAAGGTCATGATTCTCAAGCTTGATCTAACATGCAATCATATATATGTGTTCTATGCTCATCAATATGCAATATATATCAAGCTTAGGCCTAGGCATGCTCATCTAAACCACCTCCCTTAAAAATTTAATTTGTGACTTCTTGATCCTACATGCAATCACATATTCATAACAAGGAAGTCATAGGGAGTGTAGAAATTGTCTACTTGAAGGGAGAAAATCGCCACAATAGTTCTTTCAAATTTTCGAGTTGCTTCCAACGTCTTCTAGCTTAGATCTTTGCATATTCTTGCTCCTCTCTTCGTGGGGATTACGTTTCTCCTACTTGAAGCTTGATTCCACTTCGTGCTTGAGGTCAATGTGCTCCGATCATAGGGCTTCTTACGTCATTGCGCAGAGGAGGTGAAGGAGATAAGCTTTTTGTAAAAATGGAGGCTCAATAGGTGGGGGAAGGGTTGGATATTGAAGCTTCAAGGGGCTGTTTTTGGAGGTGGTTTAATGGAGTCTAGAGAGAGAAATGGTGCAGGGATTTTGGGGAAGAAGGGTGGAAATGTTGGGAGGAAATTCAAGAAATAGATAAAATGAATTTTCAGCAATTATGGGGGGTGTGTATGTCGATTTTGGTGAGGGAAATATGAGAGGGTGGAGTATAAAAATAGTGTTGCATGCTTTGATTGATAGTGTGTAATGATCACAACTTTGTTTCCCTCAATTGCCCTCCAATGATTTAAATCTCCTTTTTCAACCACTTGCCCTTGTGGGTAATTTTGCTAAATAGGTGGTAGAGTAATCATTTCTCTACATGGCTAATTAAAATAGAATAACCCATGATCTCTAATTAAATTATTTCTCTATGGTCTTGCATTCCGATAATTAAATAAGTAATACGACAATTTTTCTTTCTTCGAACTCTTGCTTTGGCATTTCGAATCGTCTCAATCGGATGTCGTATGAATATTTGGGCATAGAATAATAATATGGGTCTTCCCATATTTAATTATATTCTCATCTTTAAAATAGGAATAATATGGCTAATAAAATCAATAAGTAGGAAATTAATTATTCCAACAACTCGATAATATGTTCATCGGCTCGCGATTAAAAATTGATCTTCATATCGTATATTTATATATATATATATATATGTGAGCATCGAAATTATTGGGCATCCCATTTAATGGAATTAAATTCCGGAATTCGCCTCGGAGGTAATATCGATATAATATAACTTGCTGGTGTTAATATAATTATTTTCCGGACTATAATTCTCATCTCGATAATCAATTCGATAACTACGAATTAAATAGGGAAATATACATGGACTTGCTAAATTAATTAGTTGGGCTATTTTATTTATTCTCATGTGGGCTCCTATTTAATTTGGTCCAACACATTAAATCAATAGAGTCCTCTTAGTCCAATTCTCCAATTAAATAAAAAGGTTGGGCTTAAATAATTAACTCGACCCAATAGCGTTGCTATGGCAATAATAAATATTACCCAGTCAAAATAAATTATTCCGATCGCCATCCGTGATTTATTTATCGAATTTCACTATTCGTCCTCACGGCTATAATTCGGATGTCGTGGAGAAGTCGCTTGATAATATTAATAATATAATGGTTGTAGCGACATTGGCTTCGTAATTTATTAAATAAAAAGGTTGGAAAATACGGGGCGTTACATTTTTATAAAATGATAAATTTAACTACTAAAAATATATTATTTTTATTTTAGTAATATCTGAATATGTTTTGAGTTCATAAATAAATAAACTTAACTATGTATTGAATAATATTTGAACTAAATATAATTATATAACCTAAAATTTAATTAATAAAATACGATCTTAAATATCATAAGTAGATTTTAGTACTATAATTATGATAAATATATTAATAATAAAGATAATCGGGCCAACCCGTCCGGTTTCGGGCTTAGCCCTATCGGGCTTCGGGTTATTCGGTCTCGGGCTAAATTTTTTTCGGGCCAAAATATTTTGACCCTTACCCGCATTTTGGCTCGAGTTAATAGAGCCAACCCGCGGGTTTCGGGCTAAATTGACATCCCTATCAAATACACCTTACAATTTACGAAACTATTTTTTTCCTTTTAGCAAAAAAATGGTCATTAAACATTTTTATTAACGCAAAATACTTGTGTGTTTATTTTCCGTATAACAACCTTTCTAATACGGGTATTTTACATTTCATTAATTCATTTATTTTAATATTTATACTCTGTATATTTTTCAAAAACATGTAAACAAAAGAAAGTACCCCAAGTCAAAATCAACAAAATGAGAGAACCTTCATTGTCTCCAAATTTTATCCCAGTCAACAAACAATTCAAAATATCTCGACTTTCTCTTTAGAAAAAATCCGAGTCATTTAGCAATGATTCCAATCTTGGAGCTAGAGGGAGAATCTTGGAACACTTGAGAAAGTGTGATGTGCTATCTTTCGGATAGATAAAGGTATATTATTACATATGTGATGAGCACAAGTTTAACTAATACCAAGCAAGCATCGTAGGAAGAAGATAACATAGAACGGGTTCAAGAACATAACTATCGTCTTTATACATTGTAAAGTTCGAATATGCGAATATGTAAGTTTGACACACGGTTGTCAAACTTACTCTCACTGACAGGTTGATGTCAAACCCTATCTGCTAATAACTTTGACACTTCATTGTCAAAGTTCCGAATCTGTTTGTTACAACTAACTCCTATTATATAGGGATCTTGTTTATATCTTGTTGACTACATTTTTGCAGGTCCTATTTCATAAGATTCGAATGTATTATTTATATTAAGTATATATTATTAATTATATTATTTATACTATTATTCTAGGTAGTTATTTTAGTTCCTAAATAATAGGGAGCACCTCCATTTCTTTACTTCACCCCACGTGAGTTTGTGGGAAGTTTATTTTTGTGTGTAAACAAGTAAAGAACGTGGAAGAGGACACAATCACATTGCCAAGTAGTGGAAGAGTGTACGAGTGCTCCAAAATCCAATAAGTACAAGACGAGGAAGACTAGAGAATTGTGGATTAGAGATTAGACACATATTCATACAAGCTCTAGGCTGAATCGTCCTTCCTCAATCATTCTTCAAGCGCACGAAGTTTGCAATCAAGGTGTGGAATCCATCTCCAGAGAGTGAATCCCACGGTGGAGGAGCATTTGGGTTGTATCGTGTGTTTCTTGTGTTTGATTGCTTTTCGTAGGAATTTTACTAAGGAGTGAACTTAGGAAAATTTCTATCTTGTTTAGTATTTTGTTCTTCACTTGTAAAAACTTTGTTTTTGAAAAGTGAAAACTATTTGTCGTGTGGCTCTCGAGGGTTTATAATTTATAAACCTTCGAACAATTAATTCCGCTGTGTCAAACTCTTTAAGCTTCCGTGTGTGTTTAAAATAATTTGTTTTACTTGTGTCAAAATTTTCTATTTTACTATCTTTGACACCATTGTGTTAAACTCGGGCACTAAATTATATCAATTGGCGTCACGAGCCTCTACTTGACGGACTAAGTAGTTTCTTTCCTGAGTGCAGTTTTTCACGATGGATATGTCTAGTGTGCCAGCCCGTCCTCCCGTGTTGGATAGTAATGGGATCAACTACAACATGTGGGAAACCCGTATGCAAATTTACATCAAAGCTGTTGATGAAAGAGCTTGGGCTGCGTTGCTGGAAGGATGGACACCTCCGAAGGAAGAAATTCCAGATCCTGAAGATGCAACAAAGACTGTCATGATTCCAAAAGAATAAGGAAAATGGACAAATGAGGAACGAATATTGTCTAACTGCAATGCTAAAGCTCTTAATGCATTTTTTATGTCTGTTGATATTGGTTGTGCTAGGTTAATCTCCAGTTGCTTTGAAGCAAAAGAAGCCTGGCTTATTCTTCAAGCCAAATGTGAAGGGTCAGCTAGTGTGCGGAAGACCAAAATGAGGCTTCTCACTACCAAATTTGAGAATCTTCGTATGGCTGAGGATGAAACCATCACCGAGTACTTTGAGAAGATGGTGACCATGGCGAATGAAGCTCTAGCACTGGAAGAACCAATTAGCAATGAAAGACTCGTTAGCAAGATGCTTAGGACTCTACCTGAAAGATTCAATCACAAGATTTCTGCCATTGAAGAGGCTAGAGATTTGGAAAAGCTGGAGATTGGTGAATTGGTAAGCATTCTTACCACATTTGAAATGAATTTGAATGAACAAAAACAAGTCTACAGGGCAAAAGCATTGCACTTCATGCTGGAAAAGAACCAGTTGAAAGTGTGTCAAAGCTTTCAAAGTTTGACCTTGAGGTGTCAGACGATGAATTGCTTGATGAGGAACAACCAAATCTGGTGCTCTTGACGAAAAAGTTCAACAAATTCATGAGAACTATGAATAAAGGAAAAGGTGAATCCAGCTCAAGAAGATTCAAAACTACAACCTCCGTGCCTTCAAGCGCCTCAAGTAACTCAACCACATCCTCACGTAAGAGTGATAAATACGCCAAAAATGGTATTAATCCTTTTTCCGAAAGTTCTACTGTTGATAATGTCAAGTGTCATGGCTGTTCTGGAATGGGTCATTTTGCTAACGAATGTCCTACTGTTCTAAGAAGAAAGAAGTTAAACTTTAACACCACCCTGAGTGAAGACTCTGACACTGATGAGGATGAGGATGAGCAGGTTTTGTTATACGTTAGGATTGAGGAGCTCAATGAAGATGATTTGATGGAGGTAGACAACACTGAAGAGCCTAAGGAGGAAGAAGATGCAAGAGATCTCTCGATTGTGCCATGTGGTGATACAAGCATCAGGCATAATGCATCTAACTCTGACGTGTCAATGTCTGAGTATGTTTCAGGTCAAAGCAATGAGGAAGAAGGAAATTTTGTCTCTTCTCCAAAAGAAATGGAGAAAATGAGTGATCTTTTTAACATTGTGGATAAACGATGTGAAGAACAAGGACAGGAGATTGAAAGACTAAAAGAGGAGAATCAGTCCATTAGGAGACAGCTCATGAGATTAGAAGTCCTTCTCACTAGAAGGGACAAAGAAGTCAGCCATCTCAAAGAGAAGCTGAAGGAAGCTGGCTCTGTCTTTGACAAAATCAATCGTGGACGTGACACTCTAGATGAAATCCTTGCCACCAAAACTTCTGATGGAAGTGGACTAGGATATGTCGATCAATCTACTCCGAGTTCTAGTTTTTGTGACTCCCAGAACCTAATCAAATTCACAAAGGGGGAGTCTGACTCCAGAATGTCAAACGAGAAAGAAAAATCAAAGAAGTATGTATGTCATTACTGCAACAAGGCAGGTCACATCAAGCCTTTTTGCAGGAAAAGAATTGCAGATGAAAACCAGAAATCAGGTTCAAACTGTTTCGTAGTTTACACTTCTTTGAAAACTAACATTGCAGGTACATGGTACTTTGACAGTGGCTGCTCCAGACACATGACAGGCGATCGTACATGCCTGTCAGACTACTCAGCAATTTGTGGTGGTACTGTTACATATGGAGGAGGAGCTAAAGGAAGAATTACAGGGAAAGGAACTTTGAATGTGCCAGACTTTCCAAAACTTCAACATGTGTTGTACGTGGAAGGTCTG
>JAPKLW010006277.1:0-17812 GCA_026898455.1 Plectranthus barbatus | reverse complement strand
AAAATAATAAAACGAAAAGGGAAAAATTGAAAACACAATAGGTTACCTCCCATTCAGTGCCTTATTTACCGTCGTGGCTCGACTCAGCTTCCAGCTCACCAAGGCGGTCGAGTCCAGACTCGTCGACCCCTTGAGTCTACCATGAAGACTTTCCGGTTTCTTATGACGGTGGTGTACTCGGAAGGAGGCAGCTTAATTGCCGATTTCACTGACTCGTTTCCTCGTTCCTACCGGATGGCTTCTTCTTCTTCCTCCGGTGTCTCGTCTCCTTCTTGCTCTTCTTCTTCTTCTTCAGCAGTAGTGATCCGGTTGCACTCCCCTTTCCTCTTGTTCTTGTCAATGCAGAATGTAATGGACTCTTCATTTCCTCTCAGAGTGATCTCCCCCTTCTTGCAATCGATCAGGACACCAGCTGTGTCGAGGAACTCTCTTCCCAGGATCATTGGAGTGTTGGCATCTTTAGGCTTGGACACAGATCGGTCCGCCATTTGAAGGGTAATTGTAGTGGCTCTCATCTCTCCGATTTGTAGCTTCTTGTAGATGGACCAGGGCATCAGGTTGATACTTGCCCCGGTGTCACACAGTACATTATGGAACTCTTTGCCTTCGATCTCGATAGGTATCGAGAAGCATCCTGGGTCAGACCTCTTGATCGGGATCTGCTTCTGTAGGAGTAGGCTGCATTCCTCATGGATCTTTACAGTTTCATTTTCCACGAACTGCTTCTTCTCGCTCATCAGCCTCCTTAGGAATTTCATGTATCCCGGTATCTCCCTGAGAGCTTCAACAAGAGGTATGTTAATGTTCACCTTTTTAATATTTTCAACAAAATTATTGAATTTAGAATCTTCCATCTTTTTCGCGAATCTCTGTGGAAAAGGCATGGGAGCAACTGGATCAACTCTTCTCTCTTTCTTCTCTCTTTCTTTCTCGCCCAGTATAGCCTTCTGTTTCGACCGAGATGCATCTATCTTGGCCGTCCCGCTCTCCATCTGCCCCGACCGTGTCTGGCTTGTCTCGGCCGGGCTGGCATCTTCTGTCTCGGCTGGGCTAGCTTCTGCCCCGGCCATCCTGCGTTCGTCTGTCTCGACCGGGATGGGGGTCATCTCGGCTGAGACAGAGATGTTCTGCTCGTGATTCTCCACCTCTGTTTCACTTTCTCCTCCTTCCGGGTTGCTCGGGCCTTCATATCTCCTTCCGGATCGAAGCGAGATGGCATTTACTGGCTTTGCCTTTGCTGGATTTGTCTCTGTTGTGCTCGGCAGTTGCCCCGGCTTATGCTGATTTCCCAAGGTAGCGTCAATCTGACTCAACTGGGTGTCCATCATCTGCAGGTGCTTTGTCATCAGTTGCATGTGATTGGCCATGCCTTTCACCTCATTCTCCACCTTGCCGATCTGTTGTCTGAGCTCTTTATGAATTTCTCAAGTGTTTCCTCCAGCACAGACTTCTTTTTCTCCACAATTTCACCTCCAGTACCTACATCAAACTCAGGGGGAGGGTGTTCTGCAGCAATGGGGTTAGCATAAGAAAAACCAGGGTGAGATCGCCCATGGTTATAGTGATACCCCTGATTACCTCGGTAGTTATTGTGATAACCACCTCCAATATAGTTTACCTCTGAATTTGCAGCTCCAGACGAACTGCTAGCTCCCCGGTTGATGTAGTCAGCCTCCACTGGAACGATCGCCATGCTTGGCTCAGTAGTCTTAGCAGCCACCTTTGCGGTCCCCAGCTTCTCAATTTCCTCTCGGAGCTTCTTCACCTCCGCGACCACATCAAATTCTGTCTTGGCCTCAACAGCTTTGATTGGAATCTGTCTCTCAGTAGGCCATTAGTGGCTGTTCAGTGCCATGTCTGCTAAAAGCCTCATACTTTCTGCTCCACTTTTCTTCATCAAGATCCCGCCAGCAGATGCATCCACCAATTCCTTCATGTGAGGGTTCAGACCTTCGTAGAAGTGGCAGACCTGCATCTCGAGATCAATTCCATGTCCGGGGCAGAGTTGCAGGAGCTCCTTGTACCTCCTCCAGGCTTCATGCAGTGACTCATCATAGAGCTGCTTGAATGTGGTGATGGCAGCTTTCCTTTTCAGCAACAGGCTCGGTGGGAAGTAGTTGGTGAGGAATGCTGCTCGCAGCTCCTCCCATGTCCCAATTTGGCTTTTATCAAGCCCAACATACCAAGACCGCGCCTCGTCTCAGAGTGAGAACGAGAACAGTCTCATCTTGATGACATCTTGGGGGACTCCATTCTGCTTTATCGTGTCGCACACGTCTATGAATTGGTTGAGGTGGGCATACGGATCCTCTACGGCTCTCCCCCCAAACTGGTTCTGCTGCACCATCTGTATCAGCCCTGTGCGCAGCTCAAAATTGTTGGCGTTGATGCCAACCCTGAATCATGCTTCCTCCTGTTGTGGTAAAAATCGGTCTAGAATAGACCTCTGTGGCACCATGACCTGCCTTTCATTCAGTTCCGCCAATCTTGCGGCTTGCTCGGCTTGGGTAGCTTGGGCTGCAAGAAGTTGCGCCCTCAGTTGTTGCACCTCATTCACAAACTGCCTCTGCTCCTCTGGTGTCATGTTTTGCAGAGGGGCTTCTTGATTTGCTTCCATCTCGAAGTTCAGTCTTTTTCCTCTCTTTCGAATGTTTCTGCAGGCTGCTTCGATCTCTGGTATAACGGGCTCGAGTGTCTTCCCTTTGCTCCGTGTGTTCATGCACCTGCACGGAAAATGAGGAAAAGATCAGGCTGTCCCGACCATGCCAGACGCAATCTCGGCCGGGATGGAGAATTTCGTCTCGACCGTGGTGGGACTCACCTCGGCCGAGACAGACGCGACACAAAAACAGTCACGCGAATGAAAAACGCAGAAAAAGACCCAACACAAAGAAAATAACACAAGACTCGAAAATTAATAAAAATTAAGAAAATACAACCCAATCCAGAAGTTCTTCAAATAATCCAGTAATGAATCGCCGTCTGACTATCCCGGGCAACGGCGCCAATTTGATCGATGATAAATCTGCATACAAATTATAGCAAAGGGCAAATAAATTTATAGACAACCCAGGGGTTGGTCGATCCCACAAAGATAGTGCAACGAGGGAAAATCATGTACTGGATATGGTTTTCAGATCTTTTGTTTGGGCAAATCAATTTTTGGGGTTTTGGGTTTTTCAAAACAAATAATTATAGGGAAATTCAAATATTAAAAGCACAGATTCTAGGGAAATCTACCAATCTGATCAACATGCAAGAAACAAATATTCAAACCCATAAAAGATAATTTTGGTGGAAAACCTTTTAATGTGGAATTAATTCCTTTGTCGGGCAATTAAATCCTAAATTACTAATTAGTGATCTATCTCCTCTCGGTCTCAAAATACACCAATTAATCAATTTCATAAAGATCTAGATTTTCCTACAATTGAAATCTTCTTGGTCGGACAGATAATCAAAAGTATTAAACTCTCACTTTCTATTATCAATTTTCACCTCTCGGTCCTTCAATTAATAACAAAAACCTATTCCAATTTTCATCTCTCGATCCTTCAATTGAAAATAGATTTGAAATAAAATCAAAGAGTTTAAACCAATAAAAGGGTTTGAATAAATGAATATAAACAAGCATCACAGATGGAGAAACCCTAGAACCTGTTTAGGGTTCTAGCCTAACATATTAAAGATAAACATTGCAGGGAAAAATAAAAATAAAGATTGCATTAAAAAGTAAAGGTTCAACAAAAAGTAAAGAGGAATTCTAAAGAAAACAGAAAAATAAAGGTGTAAAAACTGTAAAGGGGGAAAGAAGATAAAAACTAAAAGAAAGGGTTTCAAAACTAAAAGGGGCTAATAATTCTGAGCTATTGAAGAGTTTATATAGAAGTAGGGTTGAAGCCTTGGATGGATATCTTCAAAAGGTATGATTTATTGCTTCCAAATTGATGTATATCTTGTTCCCCAAGCAATTCTCGCCCAAAATATGTGAAAATCTCGCCAAACAGGTCTGTCTCAGCCGAGATGGCCCTTGCCACGGCCGAGATGGAGAATTTGGCCCGGCTGAGATGGCTTCATTTCGGTCGAAACAGAGACGTTTCCGCCACTTCCGACCCTTCTGCGCAGTCTCACGGTTTTGGCTATAACTTTCGCATCCAAACTCCGATTGATCCGATTCCAGTTGCGTTGGAAAGCTAACTCAAAGATCTTTCAAATGCCATGGTCCATTAGCTCAGATTCCTACGGTGGAAGAAGTAGTGACTGTTTCTTTGAGCATCTGCTGCTTTCGGTACGGGTTCTCCATTAGATTTGGCCTAAAACCTGCGAAATCTTACCATGGCACGCATAACACCCTCTAACATACACTCATGCTCTGTTTATTCAAGAAAACCAACTAAAATGCATAAAAGAAAGGAAAAACAATGCGATAAGAGAGTAGAAAAACGAGCTTATTAGAGAGCCTAAGTAACGTGCTCGTATATCCGCATCTTGGGTAACAGCAGTTCATGTAGTACCGCCTGAGACTGGGTTTAGGTAACCATATCTGAATAATAGGATGGGGACATTCCCTGAGGAGCTCAATAACATTCATCGTGCCAAAGTCCTGCAGGCTGATTAATTTCAGGCACGGGTGATAAGGTTTGAGTGGTACTACTCAGGAATTATAAGATATTAATTAATTGTAGTTAGAGCTTGTCAGAGGCTCCGATTAATTAATGGATGTCCGGTAACCTTAAATATGAGGATTCTCAATTAATGCAGCCCGTTCTCACAACGTGGTAATAAAGGGGTAGGTCAGTATTAATTCTGTGGTGAAAAAGAATTAATATTAATTAATTAATTGTGTCCTGGGTTGTGGACATGGGAAATAATTAATTTATAGTCCCACTTTATTATTTGCATTAGGTCACAGGTCTGGCCCAATTAAATATGCTGAATTGAGCCCAAAATGGCCCATTAGGGTTTACAACCCTAGGTCTATAAATAGACAGCTCTCTCTCATAAGTTGTAACACAGTTGAAACACAGTAAACCCTAGTGAGAGAGAGGAGGCGCCGATTTTGGGTAGAAAGGAGGAGAATTCCGATTCTGGTCTTGCTCAGAATACAGATCTACGGAGTCCTCACCAGTAGTTGATCTGAACAGCATTGGGACACAGCCCTGAAGATCTGATCTGGAGAACAGATTTCTTTCTTTCCTCCCTCCTTATTTCCGCATATTAAAATCGGATTGCGTGGTTGATTTCAAATTGGAAATTCAAACGCAAAAGATTGTTTCAGACACGACGGAATAACTGTAATTCCTCAATCAACGATATGTATTAAATTCATAGGAGCATGCAAGGTTTTTGTGAATTTTAATTATGAGCAATATCCATAAATCGATTCGGTTCAGTTTGGTTTTGGTGATTCGGTTCACGGTAAAACCCTACAATTGGTATCAGAGCCAGGTTTCTGATTTATGGCTCTGTTGTTCATAATTAAATTTGATATGCATGTATGAATTTATTATTTTGTGGATGTTGGTTTTTGTTCCTCGTGGCAACCCGTTGATTCAGCCCGCGGTGGTTTATCCGTGTAGGGCTAAGATGTTTTTGTAAAATCACGAGAAAATTCGTGATTAGTGTAGATTTAAAAATTTGTAATAGAATAGATTTCTGTAATTTTTTCAAATTTTTGGACGGGTCGAGGGCGAAGAACGAAGACGGAGCCGACGCAGGGCTGACGGAGCACGACAGCGGGCGACGGTGGCACGGCACGAAGGGCACGCGCGGGCAGCGGCAATGGCGCGCGCGAGGCACGGCACGGCGCTGGCGCGCGGCAGGTGCGGCACGACAGCGGTAGCGTGCGGCGTTGGACGCGGCGCTGGCCGGCGGCTGGCCTGGCGGCGACGGGCGGCAGTCGGCGGTGGCTGCGGCTGTCATCGGCTGCTGTTGTCCCGTCGCGGTGGCTCGTGTTTTGATGGTTTGTGCAATCTTGTGTAAACCCTAGGGTTTGCATTAGGGTTAGGGCAAATCATCAGATCACAAAGGCCTAAATCCCAGAAGATTTGGTGTATCCAGATTTGAAGGCCCTTGAAGATTTGGAAGATTTGAAAAAGATTTGGATTTATCCAAATTAATTTCAAAATTCAAATTGTAATAGATAGAATTTATTTTTTTCTATTTTTGGGGCCACGAGGAATTTTTGTTTGCCTTAATTGTCCTCGTATGATATGTGATTTATTTATGTGCGCAATTAAGCATGTGTAGATAATAGGAAAAACATGATTTATCGCTTTTATTATTTACAGCTTTTCAAGCATGCTTATGTGATTAATTTCTTTTGTTGGATTGTATTTTGGGAATTTTTGGGCTTGTTTAATTACATACAAAAATTTGGAAAATATAATGACAAAGAAATTATGTGTGCGCATAAAGAAACCTTTTAAAAGAAAAATACTAAGCAGATTTTTTAATTAAAATCAATAGACCTCCACGAAGCGGTCCTAGGCTGTAAGTGTATCTCTCGTTCTAGTAAACGTCTACGAGTGTAGCTTGCTAGTTCCTAGAGGTGCATGGGTACGGTTGTTGGGATTTCTAGACAAACAATTTAAATCATGTGAATAGTGGGAGGGCTTTGCGTAAACGTCTACGAGTGTAGCTTGCGTAGACCTCTTTCACAAGTATTCTAGGATTGATTTAAATTATAGATAACAAAAGCTTTAAGGGCTGTGCGGTATGGTTACGTGCCATGCTAAACTATCTCTTTTGGCCGGAGTTAAATTTGTGGTTAATTGCTTAGAAGCATCTTAGAATATAATGCAAGAATTGCATCCCTGTTCTTGAGAGATGGCTTGGTATAAGGTTTTCACTAATTACTAATTTCTAGTGTCAAAAGCATCCTGACATGGTAGTGAAATTAAATGGATTGGGGCTTAAAACCCGCAGTTCTGGTTGAGGGTGACATCGTAAACGTCTACGAGTGTAGCTTGCGGTGGGAACTCTTGGGCAATTAGTGGAAAATATTTGTATTTGATTTATTAAAAGGATTTCAATGCATTTGTTTTCGAAGTTCAACATGTATGTTCTTATTTAAGATCTTTATTATTTCAGATATGTCTATGTCTACTGTCGATCATATACTTGCTCTCAATCCTCTTACTGGTCCGAACTTCCATGAATGGAGATACTGCATTGAGTATATCCTCCTGACTAAAAAACACATGTTTGTTCTTACTATGATGCCACTTGCCCCACGTTACCATAAAGTCTCTAGACGTGAGAAAGAGTACTATGACAGATGGGTGGAGTCTGAGGATTTTACTTACAAGTTAATCTCAGATAACCTGTCTAGAGAACTCAAGCTCAAGTACATGGGCTATTGTAGCTCTGTTGCGATCTGGATGGACTTAGTGGTCACGTTTGGTGAAGTGGAACGAACTATCAACTGTGATCTCGTAAAAGACCTAGTCTGTAAGAGAATGGTTGATGGCAGTTCGGTGACACTACATGTGATGATGATGGATAACACCATGAGACGATTCACACGTAGAGGTGGATGTATATCAGATCGGGCTAAGATTGATATAATCCTGAACTCCTTACCACTTTCATTCTATGACTTCAAGATGGATGTAGCTAAGAGAAGTGAGTACTCCTTCAAAGAGTTGCTCATTGATCTCATAGCAGGACAGTCCTTCGTACCTTCATGGGAGTCTGAGTTATCAGATCTTGAGCACAGCGTGGGCACATTGAAAGATGTGGTTCATACTGTGTGCAAGAACATGATTGATCGCAGATCACGTGAGAGGAGGTCAAATGAAATGAAGAGGGTTGGAGTCACTTCAAGTGAGAAGGCATGCGGAAGCAAGGGACAAGGTACGTCATTTGCATTTGTAATGGAAACATGTTTAGCATCGGTTTCTACTCATTCATGGGTAGTGGATACTGGAGCTACTGATCATGTTTGTTACATTTTGCAGGGGTTCACACCGAGGAGGGTGCTGAAGAATGACGAGGTTACCATCTCGATGGGGAACGCAGCACAAGTGAGTGCAGCTGCCATTGGAGATTTCACCTTGTACTTTGATGATTCTGTTTTAACTTTGAGAGACATTTTGTACGTGCCGGATTTTCGGCAAAACCTTATTTCAGTTTCCAAACTTTATGTTGATGGATATTCAATTGTTTTTGATAGTGGTGTTTCTATCATTGGTAATAACGGTGTTATCTGTCGTGGAATGCTGAATAATTCTCTCTATGTTGTTAACTGTAATCATAAGTCTTCCGCAAGTATTGCATGTAATTCATCCGTAATTGATAATCCTAGAAAGAGAAAACTTGCTTCTTCTGATGAGGATCTTACATATCTCTGGCACTTGAGACTGGGTCACATCAGCTTGAAGCGAATTCAAAGACTTGCAGATGATGGTACGTTGGACCTAGTCCGGGCTGTACCTTATCAAGTCTGCGAATCCTGCGTCGATGGCAAGATGTCAACTAGGCCTTTCAAGGCTTGTCAGTCTCGAGCAGAAGAAGTGTTGGAATTGATCCATTCTGACTTACGTGGATCGATGTCCACGCAGGCTCGTGGAGGGTACGAGTATTTTGTCACTTTCATTGACGATTACTCAAGGTACGAATACGTTTACCTGCTTCGCTACAAGTCTGAATGCTTTGAGAAATTCAAAGAGTTCAAGGCTGAAGTAGAAAAGAAGGTCGGGAAAACTATCAAGTCGCTACGATCTGACCGCGGTGGCGAATACCTCGGTAACGAGTTCCTGCAGTATTTGTCAGAAAATGGGATTACATCCCAGTGGACTGCACCGGGTACTCCCCAGCAAAACGGTGTAGCTGAAAGAAGAAATAGGACTCTTCTAGAGATGGTAAGACAATGATGAGTTATGCAAACTTACCAATTTCGTTTTGGAGCTACGCATTGGAAATAGCAGCTTACGTGCTTAATGTGGTGCCTTCTAAATCAGTTCCTAAGACACCTTCTGAGCTCTTCCTTGGTCGCAAACCTAGTTTGTGCAAGTTTAGAGTATGGAGCTGTCCGGCACACGTACTGTCGAAGGAACCTGATAAATTAGAAAGCAGGTCAAAAGTAATGATGTTCATAGGGTATCCCAGGCAAACGAAAGGTGGTTACTTTTACTGTCCTGAGAGTCAAAGAGTCGTTGTTAGCACCAACGCTAGATTCTTGGAGGACGAGTATGTGAGTAATCACAAGTCAAGGAGTGATATCGTTCTTCAAGAAATTGAGAACGAGAATGCAATTCCAAGGGAAGGGGAATGTGTAGATGTGGGTGCACCTGTGAGAGGTACATCACCACAGACACGTTCTACAGTGCAAGGTGCAGGACCACAAGTCACTGCACCTACTACTGACACGGCACCGATGCCTCGTCGTAGTGGGAGAGTTATTTTCCAGCCGGAAAGGTACATGTTTGTGGGTAGGGGTGGGAATAGGCCGGGCTACCCGACAGGGGCCTACGGCCTAGCCTACCACAGGCTAGGCCAGGCCAGACCAATTTCGTAAATAGGCCAGGCTTAGGCTATTTAAAAAGCCTATTTAGCTAAGCAGGCCCGGGCTCAGGCTCGGAAATAGGCCTACTAAGTCTAACAGGCCGGCCTATGAAAATAATCATATATTATATAATCAATTAAATATTTTTTATTATCTAGAATTAAAAATTTATTTATGATTTATGAATAATAAAATAAGTTAAATAAATCATTTGTTACTAAATAATGTATTTATCTAAATTATTAAATGTATTTGCTATTGAAATAACATAATATATTTATAACTTAAAAATAAAATATACATTATAAATTTTAAGTAGGCTCTCATAGGCTTTATACAGGCTAAAAATCAGGCATATTTCATTAAAAAGGCCAGACTTAGGCCTACAAAAAGGCCTATTATAGATAACAGGCCAGGCTCAGGCCTCTTCAAATTATAGCAGGCCCAGGCCTTCGGGACCAAAGCCCAGCCTAGCCCAGCCTATTCCCACCCCTATTTGTGGGTGAGTCTTCGGACTTGAGCCCAGAAGACGGACATGAGGACTCTGACCCACTGACTTACGAAGAGGCAGTGCAAGACAAGGATGTTGCCAAATGGCGTGTCGCCATGGATTCCGAAATTGAATCCATAACTGCTATGGATGTATACCAGAAAACTGATTTGCCGGATGGCTTTAGGGCCATAGGGTGCAAATGGGTATACAAAAGAAAGAAAGGGGCGGATGGAAAGATCACGGCTTTTAAAGCCAGGCTGGTGGCAAAGGGTTATAGTCAGAAAGAGGGCATTGACTATGACAAAACCTTTTCACCCGTAGTCATGCTCAAATCCATCCGGATACTCCTTGCCATAGCTGCGCATATGGACCTCGAGATCTGGCAGATGGATGTCAAAATCGCTTTTTTAAACGGTTACCTTGAAGAAGGTAGGGACATCTATATGCAGCAACCCGAGGGTTACATAAGCAAGGGCAAAGAACATCTTGTCTGGAAGCTTAGAAAGTCCTAGTATGGACTTAAGCAAGCTTCAAGGTCGTGGAACTTATGTTTCAACGATGTGATTAAATCCTATGGATTTGCACAGTTGGAAAATGAAAGTTTTGTTTACCGACTTTGTGTCAGTGGGAGCGTGGTTTTCCTTGCACTATACGTTGATGACATACTCCTATTTGGAAACAACGAGGGAGTGATGTCCGAAATCAAGGTTTGGTTATCCGAACAGTTCCAAATGAAGGATCTGGGAGAAGTTAGCTACATTCTTGGTATTAAGGTCTTACGAGATCATAAGAGAAGAATGTTGAGCTTATCCCAGGCATCCTATGTGGATACTGTGATAGCCCGGTTTAGCATGCAACTCGCCAAGAAAGGCATGCTACCTTTCAGACATGGCGTTCGTCTTTCTGGTGGGCAGTGTCCTCAGACACAGCGGGAGAAAGACGAGATGAGTCTTGTACCATATGCTTCGGCTGTGGGTAGTCTCATGTATGCGATGCTGTGTACCAGGCCAGATATCTGTTATGCCGTTGGTATGGTAGCAAGATATCAGTCTAACCCTGGACAGGCGCACTGGACTGCTGTAAAGCACATCCTCAAGTATTTGAAAAGAATTAGGAATTTCTGCCTAGTTTATCAAAGTGAGGATTTGTGCCCTGTGGGTTATACAAAATTGGATTTCCAAGGGGACCAGGATGAGAAGAAATCGACCTCAGGATATGTGTTTACCCTGGGAGGTGGAGCTGTATCTTGGAGGAGCTCAAAGCAGAAATGCATTGCTGACTCCACCATGGAGGCGGAATATGTCGCCGCCTCCGATGCCTCGAAAGAGGGGGTGTGGCTCCGGAACTACCTTTTAGAGTTGGGCGTGATCCCGAGTTTGCCAAGGAGCATCACAATTTATTGTGATAACTCTGGTGCAGTGGCTAACTCAAAGGAACCGCGGTCTCACAGGGCAAGCAAACACATAGAGAGAAAGTACCATATCATACGAGAAATCGTATCGAGGGGCGATGTGCTGATTAAGAAGATTGACACTGCTAAAAATCCTGCTGATCCGATTACAAAGAGCTTGCCGCAGAAAGTTTACGAAAGACATATTCGTGAGCTGGGTCTGAGGTGGATGCCGACCACTGATAGTGGTTAAAGTGACAGCAGACAAGATAGACGGACTGTATACTCTATAATAGCTTAGTTATGCTTTGAGTATAAGTGGGAGATTGATGGGTTTTGTATACTGAAAGCATTTATTATAATGAGTATACAACGGTTTATTTCTCCTATCTGTTAACAATCGTACATGTATGAACAATGGTATCCTCTTGTCTCACCGATAGGGACGATCATACGGCGTGTTGTAGATCGCAGAAGACAGTATGATCACTTGACCTAGTGAGACATAAACCTGATCACAGCCGAGACAACGTATGAGGATACGTCTGTCCGGATGGCTGCGGCATTGTCGGAATAAGTAGTCTGTCTTGGTTACTTGACAAGCTGGTACGCAGAGGTGGCGTATTGATGGACCGCAGTGAGATGTATTCGTCTGTCTGACATCAGTGAATACAAGATCTCGTTATATTGATTGAGTCCAAACCCTAACGAAGGTTCAGGGGTTTGCACGGGTTGACTGTTGCTTTGACTTGCCATGGTGGAAAGCCTAAGTAACGTGCTCGTATATCCGCATCTTGGGTAACAGCAGTTCGTGTAGTACCGCCTGAGACTGGGTTTAGGTAACAATATCCGAATAATAGGATGGGGACATTCCCTGAGGAGCTCAATAACATTCATCGTGCCAAAGTCATGCAGGCTGATTAATTTCAGGCACGAGTGATAAGGTTTGAGTGGTACTACTCAGGAATTATAAGATATTAATTAATTGTAGTTAGAGCTTGTCAGAGGCTCTGATTAATTAATGGATGTCCGGTAACCTTAAATATGGGGATTCTCAATTAATGCAGCCCGTTCTCACAACGTGGTAATAAAGGGGTAGGTCAGTATTAATTCTGTGGTGAAAAAGAATTAATATTAATTAATTAATTGTGTCCTGGGTTGTGGACATGGGAATTAATTAATTTATAGGCCCACTTTATTATTTGCATTAGGTCCCAGGTTTGGCCCAATTAAATATGCTGAATTGAGCCCAAAATGGCCCATTATGGTTTACAACCCTAGTTCTATAAATAGACAGCTCTCTCTCATAAGTTGTAACACATTTGAAACACATTAAACCCTAGTGAGAGAGAGGAGGCGCCGATTTTGGGTAGAAAGGAGGAGAATTCCGATTCTGGTCCTGCTCAGAATACAGATCTACGGAGTCCTCACCAGTAGTAGATCTGAACAGCATTGGGACACAGCCCTGAAGATCTGATCTGGAGAACAGATTTCTTTCTTTCCTCCCTCCTTATTTTTGATTTTATCTAGAAATTAGATCTCTAATTTCTGTTTCCGCATATTAAAATCGGATTGCGTGGTTGATTTCAAATTGGAAATTCAAACGCAAAAGATCGTTTCAGACACGACGGAATAACTGTAATTCCTCAATCCACGATATGTATTAAATTCATAGGAGCATGCTAGGTTTTTGTGCATTTTAATTATGAGCAATATCCATAAATCGATCCGGTTCAGTTTGGTTTTGGTGATTCAGTTCACGGTAAAACCCTACAGAGGTCTCACGTTCCCGTGGACGGCGTCGATCGCGTTATAGTTCTCCCTGCAGTGGGATCTTGTTGCTTGGGACTTACCTTGGCGGGTCGATAAAAAAGAGCTATACGCCTCGAGTTCGAGGCGTCGACCGCCTCGACATCGAAGCTCTTATTTTAATTTTGCCGCCCCTGGAGTGGTATAATCGTAATATTGGCCAACTCCGGGGGCGGAGTTGAAAAGACGAACGGTTTCTCCTCTTTCGCATAAATATTCGCCTTCCTCCTCACTTCGTTACTTTTGCACTTTCGAACTCTCAACTGACTCTCAATCTTCTTTCTATTGCTACTTTCCGGCGATGACGATCTTTTCCGACGACTGTTCCGGCGTCTGCATTTTCCTCCTTCCTTCACAGCTGCGGCATTCGCGATTATGGTAACTTCTTGGATTCTTTCGCGTTTCTTTTCGCCTATCTCTTATTCCATTTTCCCTGCGTCAATTGTATTCGTGTTTCTCGTTGGATTCATCGTTTCCTAATTCTGCTTTCTATGTTGATCGTGTTTGTATTTTGTTGGGTCTGTGTGTGATCGGGCTCTGGTTATGTTGCAACTTTGTGTGTTGTTACTGTTAATACTGCGCTCGCTTGTTCATCCGCCCTTGGTCCTGTGGCTTGGACTGGTTGTTTTTGGTTGATGATTGTTATCTTGATCGTTCGCTAGTTTGCTTGGGCCTAGGCGTGTTCATTGGGTTTGGGACCAATTCCGTTCCTAGGTGCGTAGAATGCCATAGTGTGGTTCGTTTGTCGTGGGTTTAAATGTATCTGTCGTGCATGTTTTTGGGTTTGGTGGTAGGGCACGTGATTGATTCGCTGTGTTGCGTACGTTTATCATTTAGTTTTTGCATGGATGGGCCGATTTGCATCCGATCTTGCGTTGAATGTTCGTTTACGGGGTCCTTTCCCTCTTGTTTCTTGCGTGCGTATTTTCGATTGCGTTTTTCCCATTTTTTCTTTGTGGGGGACCTATTTCCTTGCCAATTTTCGGTTTGGATTTCCTGTGATTACAACTTTCATGGCTAGCTCACCAGTTGAGATTTGGGAGGAGCCTTCTTCCTCATCGAGTTCCAGAGAGTCGGTTGTGAGGGGGTCTCCGCACCGTGAGGCTGCTTCCTCGGGCTGTGAGGGTGGTCGGTTCTAGGGCGAGCAGCCTGTCCACGATCTCGGCCCCGAGGAGATCTCTGAAGAGGAGGGCACAGCTGAGGCTAGCGAGGGCAGCAGTGACTCCTTCGTCCCGATACAGGTTGATAAGTCTTTCGTCAAGAAGGACCAGATCAACCCTGACGACCCGGTGCGCACAGCTGTGTCCCTCGCCACCGAGGATTCTGTGACTAGGAGCTCAAAGGGGGTGGCGTGCCACAAGATGGCTTTTACGTTACCTCGTCCCAACGAGAGATGTTGTAGACCACCTCGTCTCGATGATGTGGCGTTCTTCCTGCCGGTGCTTAAATATGGGATCGGGTGGCCCCTTCATGCGTGGTTCCGAGCTGTTTTACTCTCGTATGGGTTGGCTCCATTCCAGTTTGCACCTATCAGCTGGTGCCACATGTTGGGGACACTGCTTGTGTTTTATGATGCCGGGCTAGGATACCCGACTCTTAGGGAGTGGCACTATTTATATAGGTTGGCCCGGTATGAAGCCGGCTATTACTTTCTGTCGAAGAGGGATTCTTTGGCCGAGGCGATGATTACCCATTGTAGGCAGAATACCCCGGGTTGGAAGAACCAGTGGGTGTGGGTACCGATGAACCACTCTGAACCCTGAGTATTTATCCGAGGGGGGCGTTCCTATAAGTGCGATTTTATATATATGTATTTTTTTAAGTATACGACTCGATATCGATGTCTATGGTTGCTTACCAAGACCTTCTTGTTTTGCAGGATATAAATAGACGGTCCTTACCGACGAGGAGGAGAGTCCAGTGGATATTGCCTATTCGAGGACAGACCGCAAGTTCTCGTCGGTCAAGGGCAAGAGGAGCGTCGGCACTGAATATTGGATTAACGAGCACGGCCGAAAGGAGAAATTACCAGCAGACATGGCCGGATTGACACCTGCTGATCTGTTGGCGGCGATGAACGCGCAAAAATGCCCGAGGGAGGTCACCTCATCTACGCCGACTGTCGAGGCTCCTTCATCGAAGAGGTTTGCTGTTGAGACCTCGAGGGCTTCGCCCGTTGTGCCTACCACTAGTCCCATCACTGTCGAGACGGTCGACAAGGGTGCTGGCGCTGGAGGTCCAGCCGCGGGCCTGCCACCGCCCCCTACGGTCCAGCTAACTAGGGCTGCTTCTCTTCCACCGCGAGGTGTTCGGGAGGAGAGGAGGAGGAAAAGGGCTCGCGACGCGAGCGTGGACTCTAGGGCTCGGTCCGGGTCGACCGGGCAGCCGAAAGACCTCGACCTAGTGCTAGTCGGTTCGGGGTCGACGAGCATTGCATCTTCATCTGCTGCCTACGCCCTTCATGTGAAGAAGGTGCTTGATGGAGACCTCCGAGCCGAGGACTTTGACAGCGAGTATGCTCGGGAGAACTTCGTCATGCAGAAGGATCTCCAGGAGGTATACGCCTTAGCGTACTTTGATGTAGTTTTTGTGACCTGGTGTTCTAACTTATTCTTCGTTGTATTGCAGACTACTCGGAGGTTCGCTATCTACTCGGAGCAGTTAATCAAGTCTTTGGACACGACGAGTGAAGGGTTGGTCAGTCCAGGAAGGAGTTGCAGGCTGAGAGAGACAGGAGGGTTGACTTGGCCAACAAACTCGCGTCGGTCTTGGGGGAGCTCAAGAACTCGAAGCTTGAGAGTCAGAAATGGAAAGAGAAATATGATGATCTGAGGAAGGAGAGGCAGGAGCTCTCTCCGCGATGCAAGGGCCTCGAGGAGGAGCTAAGGGCCTCGACTGCGAGGTTCGAGGCCTCGCAGCAGAAGACTGAGATGGAGCTTGAGTCCTATAGGTGTCGTTTCCATAAGAGCCAGGAGGAAAGGCTCAAAGAGCAGAAGGCACACGAGGCGGAGGTCGAGGCGTTGAAGAAGGACAATGGAGTTGATTTTCAGGAAGTCGTGGCGAACCCGGACTTCAAATCAACTTTCGACCTCCTGGTGCAGATGGTCATAGGGTCCATCTGTGCTCTGGTTGGGCGAAGGTGTCGCGCCCGCCTACGCCTCCATCTTCGCCGCCAGTCGTCACCGAGGAGGTGCGCCTCGATGCTGAGGTGCAGGAGGTTGAAAAGGAACCGACCCACCTCGAGTCTATTCCTGAGATCGAGGTGGAGAGGAGTGCAGAGGAGAAGGAGGCGGATAGCTTCATCAATGACGGAGGCGAAGGGGATGCCCAGAAGAAGGTGGATGAGGATGTGGCTCCGTGAAGAGTAGTTTTTTAGTCGTTCACCTTCTTCCTTTGTATCTGATTTTGTACTTTCCTTTGTCGTACTCTAATATTGTCACTATTTTTGCTACATTTAGATTTTGATTGCATGATATCGACTCAGCGTATTTTCGATGCCTCATTGATTGTATGTTGGAATTTGTTGTATGCTTGTTTCCTGCCTTGGTTTTAATTCGTCGACTTAGACCTCCTTTGCAGGGAGTAGCGGGTTGATACTGAAGAGTTCAGGGGGTCGGTATCGAGCATTCGAGCACGTCAATGTCGACCCTCTGAGTTAGCTGCGAAACAAGCGATAAGAGGTCAGGTTAGGCATCGCCCCTCCGACGCTCAAGTTAGTAAAGGTGTTATAAATAAACAATGATGAAATGGATTGTAAAAGCAGAATAGAAATATGCATATCTGTATACTAGTGATAGTATTTCTTTAAATGTTTGATGTTCCAACTGTTTTGAACCCTTCTCCCTTCCAATGTTTCAAGCGGGTAAGCCCCGTGCCCTATCACTTTGGATACCTTGTAGGGGCCTTCCCAGTTAGGGGCTAGCTTTCCTGCTCCGGATTCTTTCATGTTTTGGAACACCCTTCTTAGGACTAGATCTCCTTCTTGGAAGCTTCTGAGCTTTAACTTCTTATTATAGAACCTTTCTACTTGAAGAATTCGCCGGGAGGCTTTAACTGCAGCATCCTCCCGTACCTCGTCTATAAGTTCGAGGTTTTTCTGGAGCAGATCTAGGTTCTCTGTTTCATCTGTGAATTCTATTCTTGGACTACGGGCGATGACTTCGACAGGTGCTACAGCCTCAATCCCGTATGCAAGTGAGAAAGGTGTGGCACCAGTGGCAGTCCTTTGCGTGGTCCGATATGACCAAAAGCCTGCGGGGAGCTCTTCTACCCATCCGGACCCGTGCGGGTTCAACTTCTTCTTTAAGGTCGCCATTACTGTTTTATTAGTGGACTCTGCTAGATCGTTCGCTGCGGGATACCGGGGTGTTGAGAACACCAACTTTATCCCATAGGTGTTGCAGAAGGTTTGCATTCTTTTGCTGGCAAACTGTCGCCCATTATCTGTGCGTATCTCCTTTGGGATTCCGAAGCGACATAGAACGTGCTTCCATAGGAACTTGATGACCTCCAAATCTCGGGTTCTTCCTAGGGCTTCACCCTCCTCCTTTACGGCGTAAGTGTCGTTGATAAGCTCGTTTTTCTACTCACTTATCACTTTGTTTTTCCTTTC
>JAPKLW010006276.1:0-17815 GCA_026898455.1 Plectranthus barbatus | reverse complement strand
TCTTCTCCGATGTTTGTTGCTTTGATTGCTACTCTTCATTTTCAACAGCGGGGACCAGGAACTCATTTGATTCAACGATTTATGGGCTTCTACAGTGTAATCCAGAATTTAATCGGGAAAATTGCTGGAATTGCTTGAGGGGGAGTGCCCAAATTGTGGAAAGCTCTATTGCGCGTGGCCTCAGAGTATTCGGCCCCCACTGCAATATTCGCTACGAACTTACTGACTTCTACAATGAGACTAGGCTCAGGGAATTGCGGGTATCACTAGTAACTTCACCACAGCCAGGTTCTTGTGCAACTCTCCCTCTCTCTCCTCAATCAAAAGTTCAAAAACCTAAGATGAATATGTTGTTTTAATGTGAATTTTTTTTTGTATTAAAATGTTTGCAAATACAAATAATAAATAGAAAATTTAAAAAAAACAAAACAAAACAAAAGTTTATAGTAATTCAAGTTTGCATTTTACATTCACTCTTTAAGCATTTCGGTATTAATTTTATTAATGGGAAGCGTGAGCATTTATATGAAAACATTCCTAAAAATATAAGGAAAAACAATTCTAATATGGTGGATATCTCAAATCCTATAATAATTCATCTAGAGATTTGATACTAACAATATCTTTTCTATGACTATTTCTAACAATCTTCCACCTAAGGTTTAATATCACATCAACTTGCACATCTTTTTGCAGTTCGACTTTAATAGTTTGATCAGTTTCAAACAGTACACAAACTTAATACTAAAAACCAACTTCATAATTATATATACAGGATTATCAAGGGTATTGACTTTGTGCAACTCAATATTATCAGCTACCACCACATCTCTAATAAAGTAAAATTTCATATCAATATGCTTAGTTCTCTCATGATATGAACATCGTTCTTCCCAACTACTATGCATCTTGATTATCACAGAAAATCTTCATTTTTCGTTGAACAATCTCAGTTCATTCATGAACTCGAGCAAACACAAATCTTCCTTGATCGCTTCGGTAAAGGCAATGTATTCAACCTCCATTGAATACAAGGCAACCACCTTATGGAAATTTGTTGTCTAACTAATCGTCGTTCCATGGTGTGAACACAAAACTCGTTAAACACTTCCTCATATCAATACATCCTACATAATCAGAGTATACAAATCCTTCTACTGCGAGCCTCGAGCTTGTACCCGTATCCTTGAAGACAAAACTCTTCCCAATTGTACCTCAAACATACTGAGGACTTATCTTAGAGCAAACTAATGTTCTTTCTAGGTTCGGCCATAAACATACTAATCATAATGAGTGCATAAACAAGATTCAACCTCGTACAAACCATGACATACATCAATGAAACATCAATGCTCTCATATGTAATGTCCTTCATAAACCTCCGTCTTCATCATTGAACTTCCCAACAACACTCATCTTGAACTAAGCTTCCAAGAGAGTTAGCATAGACTTAAAATCCTTCATGCTCCTCAAGAACCTTTATCAAATATTCTTTTTAAGACAAAGTGAGTCTTCGTCGAGCTCTATTTCAAATTATATCCATCCTTAGGATTATTCAAGCATAGCCGAGATTCTTCATCTCGAACTCCTAACTCAAAGCATTCTTTGATTTGGTTATTCCTTATATCTTGACTCGCAATCAGCGTATCATCTATAAACACAGGGGAATTTATCAGAATTGCATCGAAAGTAAACACATGGGTCGCATTTGCATCGAATCAAGTCATGTTTCATTATGAATTTGTTGAACCGCTTATTCCACTGCTTTGGATATTGCTTTAATCCATATAATGATCTCTTCAGAAGGCACACCTTCTCCATGCTTCCTACTTCACATCCAGTTCCAACCACATCTTATGCCTCGCAATACCCTCCTTCGAACAAAATATCTCAAACTCTTGCAATACTCTAGACCATTGTCAGTTTGTAACATCTTTACCTTTGTTCAAGTTTAATTTTCTAGCAAGATATAGACCCACACCTTTTTTCGAGTGATTATCAATGAAGTACCTTGCTCATCCATTCTAACTGGCCTTTGAAGATCCCCACAAATCTGAGTGGATGTAATCGAGAATCCGTCAGGCTCTCTGTCTCCCAATTCCAAATTTTACTCGATAAAATTTTTTATAAATGCAATTTTCACAGAAATTCAACTTTTTAATATTATGCTCAAGCAATAGATATTACCTTCATTACTTATGTAGCCCTTTCTTACTTACATGACCAAGTTTTCTATTCCACAAAATTGACTTGTCATTTGTTACTGTCGAAGCCGCCCCAATTATTTTACTTCCCATCGAGTGTAAATTTCATTCCTTCTAACTCATTTCATCAAGATTAAGGATCTTTTACATACTTTCAACAGTAATTTCAACTTCGACGGGCCCTAACTACTGTTATAAATAATACTCAGATTGTGAGCTGCGCATGTAGTTAATCAAACAAATCATTCTGTGAAATTCCTGAATAAGTACTTTTTTGGCCTAATGCGGAAAAGTAATCAGTCTGGGTCTAAATCACATCTAGAAGTAAGAACACTACTATTTTGCAGGAAGCAGTAATAATAATACAAGACGAGGAAAGAAACATGATAATAAAACAAAAGTTATTATCATCATTGCTGTCCCTGTTGGAGTGACTCTAGTATTCGCTGCTTCTGCTATCATCTTCACGAGAAAAAGAAAGAAGCAGAGGGCATATGAAATCACCGTAAGATTCTTTTATTTTTTTTTTCAATCTATATTCAACATATGAGCATTTGGAGTATGGTATGATAGAATAATATATTCATATGTATCTTCTAGATATTTTAATATCTAGGGTTTTCCTTTCATATCTAGGATTTAGTTTTTCATGCATATCTTGTATCTTTTGTTCTCTGTTTAAACAAGTCAATACAATCTTTACGTTTGCGGAAAACCCTATCATGGTATCAACCATCTCATTCGATCCCAAACCCTAATCCTCACGTCTCTCCATCCCTCACGCATTCCCGCTCTCGCCGTTTCTCTATACAATGGCTCCTGATGATCCCCTGCCGTTATCCACACGTGCACATGATCACGATCAAGTTGTTGTCGTCCAACTTTCTTCTCTGGCGCTCTCAACTTGTTCCCCTACTCACGTGCCAGGATCTGATTAAATTTGTCAATGGTTCCTTTCCGACGCCTCCGACCACTCTCGCATCTCTGTCGGGTACGGTTTCCGTCAACCCTGCCTTCAACGCTTGGCATCTCCAAGATCAGATCAGTCTCCTTCTCTCCACTCTGTCTGAAGAAGCTATGGCAGAGGTCATTGGTTGCTCCAGTGCTCGCTCCGTCTGGATGACTTTGGATGCCGCTTTCAGCAACAAGTCGAAGGCACGTGAACTTCGTCTCAAGGACGACTTGCAACTGATCAAGCGTGGTACACGCTCAGTTGCTGAATATGGTCGTGAGTTTAAAGCCCTATGCGACCAGTTGGCAGCCATGGGTCGTCTGGTTGACGACATGGACAAGGCGCATTGGTTCCTTCGTGGACTTGGTCCGCAGTTCTCTTCTTTTGTCGTCGCGCAGATGGCACTTACTGCGTTGCCCTCCTTTCGCGACTTACTCTCCAAGGCCGCGAGCTTCTCCATATTTCAGGACTCCATCGATGGCAACACCACCTCACCCGTCGCGTTTTATGGCCAGAATCAGCCCTCGCCATCGTCTTCCACCGCTCGCACCAACACTGATAAACGCAACACCGACTCTCAAAACAATCAGCGTCGGCGTGGTAACAAGAACTCGAACCAGCGCCGCATGCCCAGGTGTCAAATATGTTGCCGTGATGGACACTACGCGGACTCTTGTTCGGATCGCTATTCGCGCTCGTCGAGCGCCAATCTTGCTGAGGCTTTCAATGCAAACTGTTCTGTTTCTTCCTCGAATGCTTCGAATTGGTTCTTGGATACTGGCGCATCGGCACACATGACTCCTGATGCCGACATCCTCGACTCTTCTCAGACATATTCCGGCTCCGATCGAGTTTTTGTTGGTAATGGTGACTCTCTTGATATATCATGTATTAGTTTTTCTCGATTGTCTAACTCTGTTGATTTATTGGATGTCTTGGTGGTGCCCTCTCTTACTAAGAACTTGCTCTCGGTTAGCAAGCTCACTTCGGATTATCCTGTTGACTTATTATTTTCTGATAAATATTTCACTATTCAGAATCGCCACACAAAGGAAGTTCTCGCAAGAGGTCGTCGTAAAGACGGACTTTACATTCTTGATCATGTGCAGCCCGCCTTCATCTCTCAATTAAAGAATAATTCCTTGCGTGCGTCGTTTGAGTTATGGCATAGTCGATTGGGTCATGTATCTTTTAATTCCATTTCATTACTTAGCAAACAAGGTCTTCTGAATACTACTTCTTGTTTGCCTAAACCGAGTCTTTGTCAGTCCTGTCAAGTTGCTAAAAGTTCGCGCCTTCCATTTAATTTAAATGAAAAGCGTTCATCGCATGTTTTGGATTTAATACATTGCGACTTATGGGGCCCTGCCCCTATTACCTCTACTGTAAATTTTCGGTATTATGTGATCTTTGTCGACGATTACAGTCGTTTCACCTGGTTCTATCCATTAGCTAGGAAGTTGGATTTTTTCTCCGTTTTGCAGAACTATGCGTCAATGGTTGAGAATCAGTTCTCTCGTTCAATCAAGGTTTTCCAAAGTGACGGGGGCACAGAATTTACAAACAAGGCGGTTCAGGGTTTCTTTTCACATAAAGGCATTCAGCATAATCAATCATGCCCGTACACACCATCTCAAAACGGTCGTGTCGAACGCAAGCATCGGCATATTACTGAAACCGGGTTAGCTTTACTCTTTCAGTCTCATCTGCCGCTAACCATGTGGGTTGAAGCTTTTTGTACAGCGACATTTATCATAAATCGGCTACCTTCCGCTGTTCTTCAAGGTTCGTCGCCATTTCATACTCTATTTGGTACTCATCCCAATTATGGCTTGTTTTATCCATTTGGTTGCCGGGTCTATCCGTGTCTACGTGATTATGCCGCACACAAGTTCTCTCCTCGCACCATTCCGTGTATCTTCATCAGTTATTCCACCAGCCATAAGGGCTTCCGTTGTCTTGACCCCACTACATCGCGCGTCTACACCACACGACATGCCCGGTTTGATGAGCTATATTTTCCGTTTGACTCTCACTCGCATGCAGCTCCTCTCTCTTGGCTCGACATCTCTGGTTTTCTTGAGCCTCATGCAGCTACCTCTTTGGATTCATTGGTTCCAGCGGCTGCCCCTCCGGCAACCGCTCCATCTCAGCCATCTACTGCTCCTCGACCTTGCACTTTATGCCACAACGATCCGCCACATTCTCCTGCGCCAATTCTTTCTCCCCAGCCCTCGCCAGCTTCAGCACTTCAAGCCCCGCCTCCAACTCCGCCCGGACATCATATGGTCACACGTGCGCGCGCGGGCATCTTCAAGCCACGCCATCTCGCTTATTATGCTGCTACTAGTCTCCACGATGCCCTTATTACTACTTCTGAGCCTAAGGGTTATAAATCCGCAGCAAAGCATCCCGTTTGGCTTGCCGCTATGTCTGATGGACGCTTTACAGAAGAATAACGCTTGGGAGCTTGTGCCGCGACCTGCCGATTCTAATATTGTTGGTTCTAAGTGGGTTTTCCGGACTAAGTTCCGATCAGATGGCACGATCGAACGTCACAAGGCTCGCCTCGTTGCACAAGGTTTCTCTCAGATACCTAGACTTGCCTTCTCCCATACATTCAGTCCAGTTGTCAAAGCAGCTTCTGTTCGTATTGTTCTCTTGCTTGCGGTCGCATCTGGCTGGTCTTTGCATCAACTCGACGTCAAAAATGCCTTTCTCAACGGCATTCTTTCGACTCCTGTCTATATTGATCAACCACCGGGCTTCGCTGATCCACGCTTCCCTATTCATGACTGTCGTCTCAAAAAGGCACTTTACGGACTCAAGCAGGCACCCCGTGCTTGGTTCCAACGGCTTAGCTCTTTTCTCCTATCTTCGGGCTTCGTATGCAGCAAGGCCGACACCTCTCTATTCATTTATTCGACAGGGTGCACTTTGCTCTACCTTCTCGTCTATGTCGACGACATCATACTCACCGGCAACAACTCACCTCACATTGCAGCTTTCATTACTCGCATGCACTCCGAGTTTCCTATCAAGGATATGGGTCGTCTCAGTTACTTCCTCGGTTTGGAGGTGACATACACTGATCACGGACTTCTACTCTCGCAAGCCAAGTATGCTCGCGATATTCTCACGCGAGCTGAACTCCTCGACGCTCGCCCCATTGCCACGCCATTGCCGTCGGGTTTTATTCCCTTCCTCAGTCCGGCGAGGCTTTTGCCGATATCACTCTTTATCGCTCCCTTGTTGGTGCTCTGCAATATCTCACTATAACTCGCTCGGATATCTCATTTGCAGTTAATCAAGCGAGCTAATTTCTCAAGGCTCCGACCCCCGAGCACTTCCAAGCTGTGAAACGCATACTGCGTTATGTGAAGGGCACTTTATCTCACGGCTTTACTTTTACTCGCTCCCATGCACGAGATCTGGTCGCTTACTCGGACGCCGACTGGGCACGTTGCCCGGATACTCGGCAATCTACATATGGTTATGCTATCTTCTTAGCTGGGAATTTAGTATCCTGGAGTGCAAAGAAGTAACCGACTGTGGCCCGATCCAGTTGCGAGTCTGAATATCGCGCTATGGCAAACTCAGCTGCCGAAGTAATTTGGATCACATCACTCTTGCGCGAGCTTCGCGTTCCACTCGACGGCTCCCCTCGGCTGCTATGTGATAACAAGAGCTCTATATTTCTCACGCAGAATCCAGTTGCGCACAAGAGAGCTAAACACATTGACATAGATTATCACTTTGTTCGAGAACTTGTTCAAGATAACAAACTCATCACCGAATTCGTCCCAATTGAGCATCAGATTGTCGACGTCTTCACAAAGGCCTTAGCTCGTCCATTGTTTGAGTTCTTTCGTCGCAAGCTCCGCGTCTCTTCAATTTCGACGGATTCTCTTGAGGGGGATGATAGAATAATATATTCATATGTATCTTCTAGATATTTTAATATCTAGGGTTTTCCTTTCATATCTAGGATTTAGTTTTTCATGCATATCTTGTATCTTTTGTTCTCTATTTAAACAAGTCAATACAATCTTTACGTTTGCGGAAAACCCTATCATGGTATATACCATATACGTACGGGAACTGACCCTCAACTATTTCTTCTGCTAGGTGAAATCAACTTATGATGACATTAGCGATGTTGAATCACTGCAATGCGAGTTTAGCAAGATTAGAGCTGCAACGGGTGATTTTGCCAATGCTAACAAGCTGGGGCAAGGTGGTTTTGGGGCTGTTTATAAGGTAAATAAATGAATATTGTGCTTCAATAATTAGCATAAAATTCCCAGTTCGCAATTCGCATAACTCTCACACTCAGTTAAACTGTTTTGGGTTCAATTTGTTCTGATCTCAGGGGAAACTTCAATCTGGCGATGAAATAGCAGTCAAAAGGTTGGCCAAGAACTCGGGGCAAGGCAATGTGGAATTCAAGAATGAGATTGTGTTAGTAGCCAAACTTCAACACAGGAATCTTGTGAGGCTCTTAGGTTTCTCCATGGAAGGAATAGAGAGGGTACTAGTATATGAATTCGTTCAGAATGCAAGCCTAGACCAGTTCATATTTGGTAATGTTTTACTCTTGTTTCATCAAACATGGTTACTCGGTTGCTCATTATAGCAAATAATAATGGTTTTGCGTTTCACTGGACATGCAGATCCAGTTAAACGCTCGCAATTGGATTGGCATAAACGCCGCAAGATTATAAAAGGAATTGCGAACGGCATTCTGTACTTGCACGAAGATTCTCGTCTCAAGATCATACATCGTGATCTCAAAGCTAGTAATGTATTGTTAGATGGAGATATGAACCCTAAAATTGCATATTTTGGCATGGCAAGATTATTTAAACAAGATGAAAGTCAAGCAAATACGAGCAAGATTGTTGGTACTTAGTGAGTTCAGCAGTACCAACAGTCAGTACGGATTTTCAGCAAACTGTTAATCTTCCGTCACTAACTGATTATTTTATTCTGCATACACAGTGGATATATGTCACCCGAATATGCAATGCATGGGCAGTTCTCCATCAAGTCAGATGTCTTTAGCTTTGGGGTGCTGGTTCTGGAAATAGTGAGCGGTCGGAGAAATGTTTGTCTCCAAGATGGGGAGTATGTGGATGACCTCTTGACTCTCGTAAGTAAACATCTATCATGATAACTTTGAAGCAAAATGATAATAAAAATGCTTGTAACCATTGCACGTTTCAGACATGGAAGAACTGGCGAGATGAGACAGCTGCAAATATGATTGATCCTGTGCTGACGAATGGAACGGGTTCCATACGTGATATGTTGAGATGCATTCACATGGGATTGTTGTGCGTTCAAGAAAACGCTGCAAATAGGCCAACTATGGCTTCGGTTGGTTTAATGCTCAGTAGCTCAACTATGACTCTGCCAGTACCTTCTGAGCCTGCGTTTTATATGGCTAGTCACTATGGTCCCATGGATTCAGGTTTTCAGAAATATGATTCGAAAGAGGCGAACTCTGCCGAAGCATCAAAGTTCAGGAAAGGTGTGTTTGAAGGCTCGTCTCAAAACGATGTTTCTATCACTGAGTTAGTACCACGTTGATTTGCAAGAGTTTGTCATCCACCACTGCACGTTTACTGATGTGTGATAGGCACTCTGTTTTCATATTGTTAAACATAGAAGGATATATCTATTATAGGATGAGATTCTCAATATACGGAGCTGCATCTCCTCCTTTATTGGCGTGAGTCTATTGGCCATGTATGTGGATCTCCAATTGTACAGTGTCTATATATATATTTGAGAGAATGAGACCCACATAATCATTCAATGCAATACAATATAACATGGTATCAGAGTCAAGTGTGTGTGCTTACATCCCCTCCATTCATCTAACAAAGACCAATCTTATCATATGGCGCGCTCAGCTCTTCCCCCATATGTGGAGTACGAAGCTTATGAGCTATCTTGATGGATCAATTGCTGCACCTACCAAGCTTGTTGCATTTTCAACTGATGCCGTTGCTGATTTGGTCACAAACCCGGCATATGGCTGGAAATATGATCAGTATCAACGGGTCCTTAGTGGACTTCTGACCGACAGGGTCATTCAACGACGTACAATATAACACATATTACTATATGCAGCGTTGTTCCATGTTTGAAGCTTACTTCTTCAAATTGTGTGCATACACACTAAAGTGTAATATGTTCAAAACAGATATTACATGGATGATTGAGCTTTTTTTTTTTTTTTTTTAAGAATTAAGTTCAAATGTTACTTTAGAATGGAGAAGGGTTTGGTGCTTGTTTTCAGAGGAAGTAAAATTTGGACCAAAACTGAAGGACACTTTTGTTGCATAGATAGAATCTAAATGACAACAATGACTTGGAGCTGGAGGTCAGGCTGCCAATCCCCATGGCTGTTCTGTTTGTGATGCACAGCGTTCATGATTCATGGGCTGGGAAACTTTGAATTTTCTTAGTGGGAATACATAAAAGTGGCCACTTTGAATAACTTACTATGTTTTATAGCCACAAGGATAAAAATATAAGTTTTCTAGCCACTTTGTACTTTTGTCTTTTTCTTTCTTCCATTTTTGGCTACAAGACAAAATCAACTTTATTAAAGTTATTTCCATAATCGGAAATAATTATTTTATCATTTATTTCCAACAACCAAGGTTGTTGGAAATTTATTAAAATCTTTTACAAACAAATTTGTCTTTCATTGTACGAAAAAATATTCAAAAATTTTTTGAAGATAGTTGATATAATTTTGAGAGCCAAAAATCGAAGGTATGTTGATTTCAACCGTTTTCCTCATTTTTCATTCATTTTCTGCATTATTATGATGATATGTATTCAGAATCGACTTGTATATCTTAATTTTTCAGAAAATATAGTGATTTTAGGACTGTTTTTCGTAAAAAAAATACGCAGAGAGCTATGCCATTCCGAGATCTCGAAATGCCATTCCGAGATCTCGAAATGGCATATCGAGATCTCGAAATGATTTCGATCTCGAGATCATTTCGAGATCTCGGAATGGCATTTCGAGATCTCGGAATGACATAGCTCATCTCAAAATCCATTTAATTCGAACTTTATCTTAAATTAATCTTAAATTAAGACATTATATTATATAAACATATATTATGTGACATGTATTTCACAATTTAAACTCCATTTAACATAATACATTCTACATATGAATTGATTCATACATACGATGTTTATATTTGAAATGTTCATATCTTAAATTAAGACATTATAACATATATTAATAGACATGTATTTAACAATTAAAACTTCCTTTAACATAATACATTATACATTTGAATCGATTCATACATAGGATGTTTCTTATTGAAATGTTTATATCTTATTGATGTTTGAAAAGGATGAAGTAGAAGTAGTATAATACAAAGTAAACATCTTGATAATGAATGAACTATTGCAAGTTTCTTTGTTGTCGAATAAAAAATGCTTAAATGAATGTTATAAAGTTGATTATCCCCGAAATTTAGTGAATTAAACATACAATTAGCCAATAATCACCCAAATCGAGATCTCGAGATGGATTTCGAGACATGTCGAGACAACAATTGAAATTGTCTCGACTCAAATCCTAGAAATCACAAAATGGGTATTTCGAGATCTCAACATCTTGATATCGGGATCTCAATTTGATTTCGAGATATGACATCTGCGATAAATGATATATAAATATTAAATTAATCTAGAGCATGAACCAACAGACAATTCGAGATCTTGATATTAAAATCGAGATCTCGGAGTTACATTAAAAAATGAGATCTCGTGATAAAATCGAGATCTCAAATTGATTTTGATCTCGAATTGTCTGTTGGTTCATGCTCTAGATTTAATTTGATATTTATATATCATTTATCGCATATGTCATATCTCAAAATCAAATCGAGATCTCAATATCAAGATGTTGAGAACTCGAAATGCCCATTTCGTGATTTCTAGGGTTTGAGTCGAGACAATTTCAATTATTGTCTCAACATGTCTCGAAATCCATCTCGAGATCTCGATTTGGGTGATTATTGGCTAATTGGATGTTTAATTCACTAAATTCGGGGATAATCAACTCATATAATATTCATTTAAGCATTTTTTATTCGATATCAAAGAAACTTGCAATAGTTCATTCATTACCAAGATGTTTACTTTGTATTATACTACTTCTACTTCATCCTATTCAAACAACAATAAGATATGAACATTTCAGTTAGAAACATCCTATGTATGAATCGATTCATATGTAGAATGTATTATGTTAAATGAAGTTTAAATTGTGAAATACATGTCAAGTAATATATGTTTATATAATATAATATCTTAATTTAAGATTAATTTAAGATAAAGTTTGAATTAAATGGATTTCGAGATGAGCTATGCCATTTCGATATCTCAAATTGATTCCGAGATCTCGAAATGGCATATCGAGATCTCGATATCAATTTCGAGATCTCGTCGTCTCTATCCTAGGACGGGGCTCTGTTACGATTTTTACACAGTTCTCGCAGCAAAAATATTCCTAAATAGTTTTTACTCAGATTTAAGCATAGAAATCGACGAAATATGAAACTAATCAACTATATACGTAATTAACATGTATTCGAATCTAAAAAGTATACTAATCGACGAAAAAAAATAAAAAAAATAGGCATATATTAAACGAAAATAAATGTGAATATGAGCATACTTGGTTCAAATTTTCTTCTTCTCCGGACATATTTACGTTCGCAATAATTTTCTTTTATTCACAACAGTAATTTTATTGAGTTTTCGATATTTTACAGTTGCCGTCGGTGGTGGTCGTCGGTCGTGGGAGTGGGACAAAGGGAAGAGAGAGAGAGTTGGTGGGGTAATGTGGGGTAGGTGGGTAGTAAAGACAAAAATTAATTAATGACTTTCAATTTCAAATATTAAATTCTCTCTCCAATCATTGGAAAGTGGCTAGATAACTTACATTTTTAAACTTGTGGCTATATAACATGTTGACTTATGGCTATTTAAATTTTGCTCTCATTTTCTTAGGTAGAAAATTGTCACACCCCAGACCTAGTATGTAGCTCAAATTTCCAAATATCAAACTTGCTTTATTATAAGTTATGACTGACTGACTCGGTTGCCAGTCAAGTCAACTTTTGAACAGAAACCCACCCCAACCCCCACCAGAATTTCATGGCAAAATAAATACCATGGATCATTTAGATCCTTCTACTGTTCTACATGTCAATGTGTATTTGTATTGTATGTGAATCCATTAGTTTCTTCCTCATGATCAATGCTCAAATGGAAGATGAGATATTTTGGAAGACTTTTCAGGCGTCGTTGTCTCTTCTTTTGTCCTTGTGCACTTGGGTCTTAATCCTCCCAAGTTCGGTAGATTTTAGACAGGCAGGCTCCATTCCACAGCCGTATCTAGAGAATTTTCTACAAAAACTATTTTGAATATCAGATCTCGCTAAATGGTTTCAGCAACACTTTATGAACCGCTATTTAAGAAAATGATCCATTGTGACGATGATTCTTGGAATTTGACACCAATAATCATGCATACATCTACCAGTGTGAAACACATTAAATGAAAAAAGACTTTTTCTTCTTTCTGTACATTTGGTTTGTGAGGGCACCCAATAAGTTTCGGTTTCCATCACAACAGAGTCGAATAATTTGTTTCCAATGAAAGGAAAGAGTGGAAGCAAAATAGTTCTTACTTACCTTACTGCGCCTCCTCCAGTCATGTGTTCATGGGGTAGCACCAAAATCTCTATGATTTCTCTGCTCATCCTGCTCTGCCATTCATCCTCGGTGAGCGCCCAAGACAATCCCTTCAGATGTACGAGCAACGGAAATTACACGAGCAACAGCACATACAGCACCAATCTCAACGCTCTTCTGCGCTCCCTCTCCTTAAACATGACCGACAATGGTTTCTACACTTCATCCGTCGGTCAGAACCCAAATACGGTCAACGGCTTCGCACTCTGCAGAGCTGACCAGACCCTCGACCAGTGTCGCGCCTGTGTAGACTCCGCTACGCGCGAGGTACTCCTATCATGCCCCAACCAGAGACAAGCTGTTATATGGTACGAATACTGCTCGCTGCGTTACTCAAACGACCCCATACACCGAACTCAGACAACTGATCCCACAACTGGGCTACTCAATACACAAAATGTTTCAAACGGGGATCAGTTCAAGGTGGACCGGACCGCTTTCCTAAATGATCTAACGGCGCAGGCGGCCAACGGCACCTCCGCTCTCAAGGCTGGAGCGGGGACCAGGAACTCCTCAGACTCAACGATTTATGGGCTCGTACAGTGTACTCCAGACTTTTCGTCGGAAGATTGCCGGAATTGCTTGAGAGGGAATATCCAATTTATGGAAAGATTTATTTCGAGGGGGTTCAGAGTGCTCGGCCCCAACTGCATCATTCGCTACGAACTTACTGGCTTCTACAATGAAACTCGGCTCAGGGAATTGCGGGTACTGCCGCCACTAGTAACTTCACCACCGCCAGGTATTTGTGCTACTCTCGCTCTCCTCAATCAAAACCATTGCTTAGGTATGATGAAAAAGCCCTAAGCTGATTTTCGGGGGTTTTCGTTTGATCCCTAAGACGAACATGCTGTTTTAATGTGAATTGTTGTTAGAACTTACAGGATCGCGCCCACCTCTATTTTCCTCCAATTGAATTCCGACGATAAACGCAAGCTTTATACGCGGGCGTGTGTCTCTGAGAGATTTGAATTTTATATACTTCTTTTCTCTTTACTTGAATTTTAAATCCAGATTCGCTGACCAAAGAATTTAAAAACTATTTATAATTTCCCTTTTCTTTTTTGTTTGCTTGTGTGGAAGCTTTCTTTGCTCTGAAATTTAGGGGGGCTAATGAAGAATTTCCTCACCCAGAAACTAGGCCAGACTTATGGCAACTTCGATATTGCCCAGGAACTACTTTTATGAATAGAATTCAGATTTTGCGGTTCTCACGTAGTTAATCAGACAAATGATTCAGTGATATAAGTAATTTTTTTGGTCCAATGCCGAAAAGTAATCAGCCAGGAGTCTTGATCACATCAAGATGTAAGAACTACTTCTGATTTTGCAGGAAGCAGCGATAACAGTACAAGACCAGGAAAGAAAGATGATAATACAACAAAAGTTATCATCATCATTGTTGTTCCTGTTGGAGTGACTCTTATATTTGCTGCTTTTGCTATCTTCTTCGTGAGAAGAAGAATGAATAAGAGGGCATATGAAAATGAGATCACCAAGAGTAAGAATTTTTTTTTTCAGTAAATCTATTCTAAAAACATGTGAGATGTTCTTGGATTTTGGATGGTACGCCATATACTTGGTGGAAACTGACCCTCAACTATTTCTTCTGTTTGCTGAATTAGCTGCTGATGACATTAGCGATGTTGAATCTCTGCAATATGAGTTTAGCAGGATTAGAGCTGCAACTGGCGATTTTGACGATGCCTACAAGCTGGGGCAAGGTGGATTTGGGGCTGTTTATAAGGTATCTAAGTAAATATTCTACTTTAATAATAATAAAATCAATTCTCAGTTCAACTGTTTTGATTCACTTTGTTCTGGTCTCAGGGGAAACTTCAATCTGGTGAAGAAGTAGCAGTCAAAAGGTTGTCCAAGGACTCGGGACAAGGCAATGTGGAATTCAAGAATGAGGTTATGTTGGTTGCCAAACTTCAACATAGGAATCTTGTCAGGCTCTTAGGTTTCTCCATGGAAGGAACAGAGAGGGTACTAGTATATGAATTCGTTCGGAATGCAAGCCTAGACCAGTTCATATTTGGTAATGTTTCGCTTTAGTTTCATCCAACATCAATACTCGGTTTCTCAGTTTAGCAAATAGTAATGCCTTGCATTTCACTGGAATTGTAGATCCAGTCAAACGCTCACAGTTGGATTGGGATCAACGCTACAAGATCATAGGGGGGATAGCGAAGGGAATTCTGTACCTGCACGAAGATTCTCGTCTCAAGATCATACATCGTGATCTGAAAGCTAGTAATGTGTTGTTAGATGGAGATATGAATCCTAAAATTGCAGATTTTGGCATGGCAAGATTATTTAAACCTGATGAAACTCAAGGAAATACAAGCAGAATTGTTGGAACATAGTAAGTTCAGCAGTACTAACCTTAGTACAGAATCTAAGCAAACTATTACTCTTTCCTCCCTAACTGATTACTTTGTTTCTGCATATGCAGTGGATATATGTCACCCGAATATGCAATGCACGGGCAGTTCTCCATCAAGTCGGATGTCTTTAGTTTTGGGGTGCTGGTTCTGGAAATTGTGAGCGGTCAAAGAAATGTTTGTATCCAAGATGGGGAGAATGTGGATGACCTCTTGACTCTCGTAAGTAAACATAAATTTGGATGCCTCTAGCATAATAACTTTAAAGCAAAATAATAGTGAAACTGCAACTAACGGTTGCACATTCTCAGACATGGAAGAACTGGCGAGATGGGACAGCTGCAAATATGATTGATCCTGTGCTGACCAATGGAGGGGGTTCCATACGTGATATGGTGAGATGCATCCACATGGGATTGCTGTGCGTTCAAGAAAACCCTTCAAACAGGCCAACAATGGCTTCGGTTGCTTTGATGCTGAGTAGCTCAACCATGACTCTGCCAGTACCTTCGGAGCCTGCGTTTTATATGGCTAGTCACTATGGTCCCGTGGATTCAGGTTTCCAGAAATATGATTCGAACTCTACCGAAGGATTGAAGTTTAGAACAGGTGTGTCTGAAGGCTCGACTCAAAACGATGTTTCAATCACTGAGTTAGTACCTCGTTGATTTGCAAGAGCTTGTCATTCTCATCCACCACTGCAGAATTTGATTGTATCGCCGTGGTGGGATCTGTGCATATACCCCTTAAATTATGCATGTAGTAATGCTCTGTTTTCTCGTTGATTTTTATGTTTTGGAAAAATAAAACTATGTAAAGTAATTTTGTAGACGGAGAGGACTTCAAATTCCAGAAGCTCATTTGGTTGATATAATTTTTAATATTAAAAAGTCTGAACTTGTCCCACTGAAATCTTTAGTATTTGTTGTTTTTTTGCAATTTCCCTACAGGGAAAAAAAAGGCAGCTTTAGAATAATTTAGAAGGAGAAAGAAATGGTAAACTAGTTCCATACATCGGTTGCCACGAATTGGATTGATTTTGAAAATTACATTAGTTTAAAGAAGCGGGTCAAGCCTGAAATGTGGCATACACTGGCGTCCAATACTATCCATCTCTTTCTTTGAAAAATCATCTGCAACGTGCAAACAAACCTAATATTATCAGTCAAGAACTCTTCAACTCGTCAAAGTGTTGCAGTCATATCGTTAATCTAGAATATGTTTGTTCTGGAAAAAGTCGGATCTACAAATAAAATATTCAAAGCTGGTTTTGAATCGAACGATGTCGATAGCTTCAGGATGGAGGATTCTTGTCATCCTCAACATTCTGCTAGTGCTATGGTTTCCTTCAGCCACATCCCAGCCAATCTGTGGCTTAAGCGGTGATACTTTCGCAAACAACAGCACCTACGAGGCCAACCTCAACACCCTCATCGCCTCCCTCTCCTCCAACATGAGCAGCAGCGGTTTCCACGGCGCCTCCCTGGGCCAGAGCCCCGACACAGTCCACGCCATAGCCCTCTGCAGAGGTGATATCTCGCTGCCAGCCTGCCGCGAATGCGTGAGCGCCACAGCTCCAGCAACCGTGCAACGATGTCCCAATCGGAAAAACGCTATCTTCTGGAACGAGACGTGCATGGTCAGATACTCGAGCCAGCCCATATTCGGAATACTGCAAATTGAGCCCGTCTCTCGGATTCCCAGCACTCTGGCAACGCTGAACCCGCAGCGCCACGATCAGGAGCTGAAAGCTTTGCTGGAGAGCCTCAGGAGATATGCGGCCGACGGGGGCTCGTCCAAGAAGGTGGCCGCCGGCAATATAACGGCGCCTGATCTGCAGCCGATTTACGCGCTGGAGCAGTGCACCCCGGATTTATCTGCCGCAGATTGTACCGAGTGTTTGACGAGGGCTATTGATGATATTCCCTCGTGTTGTAGCGGAATAATTGGCGCCGGGATTTTGAGGCCGAGCTGTACTCTCCGCTTTGAGAATTATAGGTTTTATAATGCTTCTATGGTTGAAGTCCCGCTGCAACAAATTGTTAGGAACCGAGACTCCGACATTAGTATGATATTGTCCGCTTTGGGCCGAGCACAAGCCCGCACGGATTTGTTTTTGGGCATCTCCCAAAAGGCCTCATACTAATGGAGTTATTGGACTCTATTTTATAGAAGGAATTCTTTCCTTCCATTACCGATGTGGGATAGCTGGTTTGCTACCCAACAATCCTCCCCTCAAACCAATGGCCCACATATCCGTGGCCTCCCCTCGAGTTATTTGATCCGTCACTTCATCTTGCACCGCCGTCAACCTACGGGACTCGCCGTCTGACCACCTGTCAGGAAGCTTTCGACACAAGGCACTCATGGACGATCTCCACTCGGCAATTGAGGGCTCCCACCACATGCACCATAGTCCACCTTTAAATAGGCTACGTCCACGGGACAAACTCCGATCAATTCTT
>JAPKLW010006274.1:0-17819 GCA_026898455.1 Plectranthus barbatus | reverse complement strand
TTATTTGCATTTGATCCCTGGTCTGGCCCACACACTGCTCAAGCCCAGTTAGGGTTAGGGTTTCTCAAAACCCTAACACTATAAATAGTCTTTCCCTCTCAGATCAGAAGTAGCCACCACAGTATACAACTAATATTCAATTAGAATATTGAGAGAGAGAGGGGCGACTATTCCGGCGATCAGAAGTAGCCACCACAGTATACAACTAAGTTCCTAGGGGTTGCCGTCAGGTATGGGCGGAGCTGCTCATGGTCGATCATCTCCATCAGCTCCTCGCCGAAATGTTTCTCGGCCAGCTTGTCGTTCAGAATCTTCTCTTTCTGAACTTGGGCTGTGCGTATCTGTGCGTGAGAGAGACGATGACGGGTGGCTGCTTTATTCAGCGAAACGAGCTTGCTGAATGGATAGGTATAATCAATGTCTTCTTCTTTTACAATGCCAGTGAAGGTAGGCATGTGAGCTTCGGCTAAAGGTAAGTCTAAGGACTCAGTAGAAGAAGAGGATTTAGCAGCAGCGGGGTTGGATGAAGATGCCATGTTCTTAGGGAATGAGTGTTCGGAAATCTTAAGGAAGATGAACGGAAAATATGTTCGTAAAATTTGAAGGAATGATAAGAGTTTTTCCGATCATGAAAACATCTATTTATACTGGTGCCAAGCTGGGATGGATGGACGAGATTAATTCGTCAAAAGTGAGGATCGACGGTCATCAGCTGGCACGAGTCCCTGTAACGATGTGCGTGGTCGTGCTGACGTGGGCTGGTACGTGTAGCTGACATGGCACACGCTGATTGGTCGCGAGAGTGCCTTTGACTGCGCAGTCACTGTGCGCAATAAATGTGGCATTAAATGTCGCATTAAATTCAAAGATTTGCACACGCAAGACCAATTTTGAACCTTTCCCGCTATATCTGCGACAGCTGGCACGACTCTTGGACTTCAAGAGACCGTCAGTTGAGAGCTGGGACTCAACTGGTCATCAGTAGTATACATGGTCATCAGTAGTATACGCCAGTTGCATACTTCCCCCTGCCAGTATGTCCTTCTTACCAGTTGACAACTGATACTCACAACTGGTTCCCGTGTACGACAAATTGAGAGCTAGGACTCAATTTTCACCAGTCGTTGATATATCATCAGTTGTCTGCTGACAACTTGAAAGATTGAAAGAATTGAGAGCTTGGACTCAATACATTCCGCATAATCTTCTCTTCACTTCTTCATCATTGCTTGGAATTGGGAGCTGGGACCCAATTTTACTTCGACTGATGGTGCATTACTGCTGGCAAATTCGAAATGAGAGCTGGGACTCATTTCCTTCGTTGTTTATGGAAAAGAAAGTTCTGCCAGTAGATACCACCTGTGGTTTTGAGCTACCACTAAAGAAAACAAGGAAGACTAAGAGCTTGGACTTAGTCTTAATCAGCATCCTTCAGAAAATCAAGAACGGAATGAGAGCTGGGACTCATTCTTCCTCAACACTAGGGCTCGCATCAATCTCCATAAGACCGAGTTTGATGCACAACTCCTTGAATCTTGCTTCTGGCAAAGGTTTGGTGAAAATATCAGCCAGTTGATCGTCAGTTCTGATGTACTCTACGCTGATATCCTTCTTCTCGACATGATCACGTATGAAGTGATGTCGGATATCTATGTGCTTGGTCCTAGAGTGATGAACCGGATTCTTCGTTATGCACATAGCGCTGTTGTTGTCGCAATAGATGGGTACACAACCAGTGTCCACTGCATAGTCTTCCAGTTGTTGCTTGATCCAGAGAATTTGAGCACAGCAACTGGCAGCGGCAACATATTCAGCCTCTGTAGTAGATGTAGCAACTGAGTGTTGCTTCTTGCTAAACCAGCTGATTAGCTTGTGTCCTAGAAACTGACACGTACCACTGGTGCTTTTTCTATCTATTCGGCATCCAGCAAAATCTGAATCTGAATACCCAATGAGTGTAAGCTCATCATTCCTGGGGTACCATAAGCCAAGTGATTCAGTTCCTTTGAGGTATTTCACAATTCTCCTAGCAGCTTCCATGTGTGACTTCTTTGGATTGGCTTGAAATCTGGCACACACTCCGACTGAATATGAAATGTCGGGTCTGCTGGCTGTCAGATAGAGAAGTGATCCAATTATACCTCTGTAGCTGGAAGGATCCACCGATTCTCCTTCTTCATCAAGAAAGATCTGGCAACTGGTGCTCATCGGTATTATGAGAGCCTTAGTCTTCTCTGGGCAATATTTCTGAATTAGGTCCTTGGCATACTTCCTCTGATTAATGAAAATCCCATCAGCTGACTGCTGGACCTGGAGTCCTAGGAAGTATGTTAATTTGCCCATCATACTCATCTGGAATGAGTTCTGCATCAGTTGAGAAAACTTCTCACAGAGAGACATATTCTTTGACCCGAATATAATGTCATCGACATATATCTGCACCATTAGCATATCATCAGCATCCTTGATGATGAAGAGAGTCCTGTCGATCTTCCCTTTCCTAAATCCATTACTGATTAGGAACTGTGACAGCGTCTCGTACCAGGCCCTGGGCGCCTGTTTCAATCCATACAGGGCCTTTCTCAGCTTGTACACTTTGGTGCCTATTTCAAAGCCTGGAGGTTGTTCGACATATACTTCCTCCTTTAGCTCGCCATTTAAGAAGGCGCTCTTCACGTCCATTTGGAATACCGTGAAACCATGATACGCTGCATACGCAAGGAACAGCCGTATCGCCTCCATTCTTGCAACTGGTGCGAAGGTCTCGTCGAAGTCGATGCCTTCACATTGCTTGTAACCTTTGGCGACTAAACGAGCTTTGTTTCTGATTACAATGCCATTCTCATCTCGCTTGTTCTTGAAAACCCACTTGGTGCCAATCACTGACTGATGTGATGGTCTCTCTACCAAGTCCCAAACATTGTTGCGAGTGAATTCCGCAAGTTCTTCTTGCATGGCATTAATCCAATCAGCAGATTCTAGCGCAACTCCTATGGAAGTAGGTTCCATTTGAGAAATAAAACAAGTCAGGAGCGCACTGCCGTGTCGAGTCTGAACAGAACCTTCTGGATTACCGAGAATAGCATCGGATGGGTGATTTCTCAGCCATTTGGGAAGATGAGAATCTGCTGGCGTTGGTTCTTCTGTCCTGATGACTGGTGCTTCCTGAACTTCACCAGTCGGAGCAGCAATTGCAACTGGTGGTTGAACTTCACCAGTCGGAACTTCCTCTTCATCAGCTTCACTCTCTGACTGATCTCCTGATCCTTCGGCGGTAATTACACCGTCAGCTGGTGCATCCACTCCAGCTGGTTCATCAGCTATTGGTTCGAAAATTCCAGATGGAGTTCTCTCTGGATTATTGCCAGTTCCACTCAAGGAGATTGAGTGTAAGGTCTCAGCAAGGTCATTTGTATCACCGACCCTCCCGGATTGCTGATGGGCAACCGAGGATGCAGGTTGTGAAGATGATCCAGTCATAGGTCTAGTCAAACCAGTTGGTTGAGCATTGGAAGAATTCCTGCCCAACTGATCAACGACATCATTGACCTCAGGAACATCTTCAGCCAGTTGTCGTAATGTCCTGCGCACTAAAGTAGCTTCATCAAAAACAACATTGCATGTTATTTCCACAAGCTTGGTGGTCTTGTTAAATACTCTATAGCCCTTGTGAGAGGGATGTCCATATCCAACAAGGACACCCTCATCAGCTTTAGGCGAAAAAGCATTTAACTTCGACTTACCATTATTATGGATATAACATGGTGAACCAAAAGCACGGAGATGAGCTAGAGAAGGCTTACGACCAAAATAAACTTCATAGGGAGTTTTCTTGAGTCTGTCGTTGATCCCGCTTCTATTCTGAGTATAGCAAGCCGTCACCAACGCTTCTCCCCAAAAACTCTGTCCTAAGCCGGATTCTGCCAGCATGGACCGGACCGCTTCTTTCAGCGTCCTGTTCCTACGTTCTGCCAGTCCATTCTGCTGCGGTTGCCTTGGTGCTGATCTTTCATGCTTAATGCCGGCTTCCGCGCAAAAATCCATCAGTAGACTGTTGCAGAATTCCGTCCCATTGTCTGACCGTATCCGCTTTACCGTAGCTTCTCTCTGTTTCTATGCTTTGACAATCAAATCTGGAAGAATGACTTTCACTTCATCCTTGGATCTGAGAAGCTTTACCCAGGTATAGCGCGAGTAGTCATCGACTACCACCAGCGAATAACGTCTTCCTCCAATGGTTTGAGGTGCTACTGGTCCAAAGAGGTCCATATGTAGCAACTCGAGTACACGACTGGTACTGGGGCAGACTGGCGACTGGTTCTTGAAGGACTTCTTAGTTTGCTTGCCCTGCTGGCATGCTTTGTAAATTCCTTCCTTCTTGAATCCTCCCTTGGGAAGTCCTTCCACAAGATCATGCTTGGCCAGGTAGTTGATGGTTCTGAAATTCAGATGACTCAACCTTTTGTGCCACAGCCAGTTAGTTTCCATAGAACTGGTGGCCACGAAGCATGAATCTGTCTTCCCGCTTTGCCAGTCGACGGTATAAAGTCCTCCTTTCCGAATACCTCTCAGCTTAATCTCGCCAGTCTTCTCATCCTTGATCTGGCACTCTGATTTCCCAAAGGTAATTGTATATCCATTGTCGCACAGCTGACTGATACTCAGGAGGTTGTGCTTGAGGTTGGTAACAAGGGACACATTTCTGATTCTGACATCGTCCTTCTCGATGCAGCCCTTGCTGATAACTCTGCCCTTGGAGTTATCACCAAATATGACTGGAGGTCCCTTGACCTTGGTGAGTTCTGAGAACAGGAATTCTTCACCAGTCATATGAGCCGAGCAACCACTATCAATGATCCACTCGCTCGACCTTTGAAGCTGTGTTGCATGACCTAGTTCCTGCAAGAAAGAAATGGAATTCATTTAGGTCCCCGATCATCTGCGGGTCCTGCAGGGTTAGATCGCTGGATAATTCCTTTCGGAATCCAGACTTGAGTGATTTTCAGCTCGGTTTTACCCTTGCTGACATCATTAATAACCTTTCCCTTCCTGTTGAAGTAATGAGTGCGTTTGGTTTGGGAAGGTGTGGTTGTGTGTGTATCTCCTTTGGAAGTACGCTTCCGCTGAGAGCTTCGGAAATGTTTTTCCGGTACATTGTGTTGCCTTGGTGGTCTCTGAGAGCTTGGACCACCATGGTTAGCCTTCACTGCCCTTTTAGAAAACTTGTGATTGGGCTCAGACCTCTGATAGGTATTCCTCCTATCAGGTATTATCATTCTCTCAGAGTTACTCTGAGATTTGGATCCCTTGTAAATATGCTGGTGACTGGCATACTTACGAGGTTGTGCGTGGATTCTCTTGACAGCTGGTGCTGGCTGTCGGATTCCACTGGTAGCTGACGCTGACTTCATTGCCTTAGAATTATTCGGCTTAGTCTGCGTCTTAGGGTGTGCTGGCGTCCTGTCAGCAGAGGATTTTGCCAGTTGAGGTTTTTGTCGTGATGACTCACCTATGTATCTGGTCTTATTATTCCTGTGCTGATCAGCCATACGGGACTGACTGGTATTACCAGCTGGTGCTGATGCATTTACCAGTTTGCCCTTACCCTTATGAGCTGTGAGTTCGGGTTGGTTTATGCTCAAATCCTTTATAAATCCCAACCCGGACTTATCAGTCGGCTTTCTCCAATGACTTAGAGCCTTTTCCAAATCCTTGGAGCCTTTATTCAAAAAATTTATTTTATTTTCTTGCTCCAGAACGATGTTGTGAAAATTATCTCGCTCAGTTTTTGCAATTTGAAAATTTTGAAGCAATTCAAAGTGATTCTTTTTCAGAGTGGCTAGCTCTTCACCGATTGACCTAGATTTTTCAATCTCATTGGTCAAAATAGAAATCTGATTTTTCAGCGAGGTGTTTTCGCTAGCCAAGACATTCTTTATTTCATAAAATTTCAAAAATTCTTGTTGAAGAATGTCTATAGTGACAGCTTCTGAGTCGGAGCAATACGACTCAGAATCGTCTAGAGTGTGTGCTGACACGATATGCAATGAGGGAACAGATTGTACCTCATCATCAGCGGTAAGTGCTCGTTCTGCCTCACTGTCAGCACATTCTTCATTTTCTTCCTCTCCGAATGCTACCATCAGCGCCAGTAGCGCTTCCTCTTCTGACTCTTCATCTGACTCATACTCTCCGTCGTCGTGGTCAGGAATATCAGGAACCTCTGTCCTGGTCAGCATCGCCTTGGCAACGGCCTTCGATGCACGCTCTTCAAAGAGCTTCTTCAGCCTTTCCCGCTCATCTTTATCCACCTGTGGACATTCAAATTTAAGATGATCAGGGGATTGGCACTGATAACACGCGCGGGGAGCTCTCTTGACGAATTTTCCATCAGTTGAGCTAAGAGATACTCCCTGTTTCGACTTGGCTTTCTCCAGAAGAACAGCCAGTCTCTTCATTTGTTGCTCAAGATCTGCGATAGAGCTCTCGCTGCCTTTTGAGTTAGATCCCGACGGGGATGGGATCTCTTTCTGCTGGTTGTGCGGCCCAGCAGGTCTGTCAGTGTTGAAAGGCTTCTTGTGCTTCCACTTGAAATCCCTCTTGACGAAGTAGGCTTCGTCTTGTGTTTTGATGCTGGGAGATCCAACGGTCCGAATGGCTTCATTTTTGTTCACCATTTGGATATCCCACTCATGTGCCTGGAGCTGAGCAAATAGCTCCTTGGGAGTCATCTTGGATAGATCCTTCTCCTTAAGAGATGTGGTCTTCACAAACCAGTCCTCCTTGGGCATCTTTGACAGGATCTTTGCATTTAGCTCTGCATTCGAGTACTCCTTGTCCAAGGACTTCAGCTCGCTGACTATGGCATAGAATCTAGCCTCCATCTCCTTGATGGTTTCACCAGTCAGCATCTGGAATGACTCGTATTTGTCCACCGCAACTTGCAACTTGTTGCGCTTCATCTGATCTGTCTCCTTACAGAGACTATCAAGGTAGTCCCAAACTTCCTTGGCGCTGTCAAATTGGAGGGCTTCCTCCATCAGCGGTTCTGGAAGAGATGATAAGATCATCTCGAGAGCAACGGAGTCCAGCTGATTCCGCCTCCTGTCTTCAGCGTTCCATTCTTCTGGGGGCTTTGGGATCTCAGCGGCTGGTTGATCTCCTAACTGGTGCCTTGTCTTGGTGATCTCGATCGGCCCTTTCTCCAGCACGTCTTTCATCTCCGGATGGACGCTTTTTAGTTGAATGAGTGACCTCTTTCGCCATATATCGGGCTTGTCAGGATTGTAGTTGAGCAGCTTCGGGATATTCATCTTGTGTACCTGAGCTAATCAACAGACAGAAAGAATAGAGTGCAAGGAAACTTGGATCTCGGTCCTAAGCGACTCAGTGTACGACCAGTCTAAAAAGACCGACCGCGCCTGATACCACTTGTTGGTCCCGGTTTTTTAGAGTATAATACGTTTCGATACGCAGCAGAAATAAAGTTAATTGTTTTCTTGCACGCTACTTACACACAGCTGACAGCTGGCAACTGGTCAGTTGGTGCTGGTTACTAAGTACGCAGCTGACAACTGGTAACTGGTCAGCTGGTGAATTAATACTTAGAATATTTTAGCCTTGTTTGCACAGTTATTTATCAGTTTTCAGGATATACTCCAGCACTTGAGTGTTGGGTTTAAAATAAGAATGAAATGCAGAAAGCTGATAAATAACAAAGGATTTTATAGTGGTTCGATCAATCGATCTACGTCCACTCTCCAGTCGAAGCACTGGAAATTCCACTAAGAGTAATCAGGTACAGGTGTCCTACGATCTATCTCTAGCTGGTGAATGCCTCGTCCACCAGTTCACTAGATCAACCGCTCCCGGTCCTGGAACCTTCTTCAACTCTTCACAGCTGATGGAGTGCGAGCACGTCACTTCAACCTCCACAGCTAGCTGGGTGTTTTAGTTCTCCCAAGAACGTAACGGTCTCTACGGCAGAATGCCCGTAATAACTCGAGTGCTGGTGAGCACAGGAGCTGCTGTGAACTCTCTCGAAGGAGAAAGAACACCAAGTGAGATCTTTAACTTACAAGCTTAAAGCTTGAAGTCTCGTGTTTGATAAATCAACACACGGAAAGCTTTATGAAAAGCCTCGAAAGTACTTTATGCGTTCTTGCAATAACTTCAGTTCTTTCGGTGGTTGAGCAGATGAATAGAATTATTCAATGTAACAACCGAGCTTCTAATGTTTGAGTGTTGGTGGTTGCGACGTATTTATAGCCGCAGGAACCGATTCAAACTTTCTAGCCGTTTGGACGTATCCAGAAAGGTGTCAGACCTCGGATGTCCTTCTGACGGCGGCAGGTATGCTTTTCCGGAAGGGAACCATACCTTTGACCGCTTTATCTGACACAGATCTCTTTGTGTCAGAACGGCTCTCTCTGTCAGTCCGAGGAATAAGACTGGCGTCTTGTGACTGATAGACTTTAAGTTATCCTTCCTTAAAGTCATACTCTGTCAGTCGATTCCTCAGAGAATCTTCTTCTTGTCTCTATGGCGCTGGGAGAGAGAATCTGGAATTCTGCTGGTAACATCTGACTGGTAGATCATACTGGTGATCTTGTGCTGGCAGTCTCTGCTGGTGACTTGCCCTGGCATCATCAAAGTCTACCAAATCTCTAGATGTTAACTCTTCTCGGAATCTCCATGACTGGTGAAATCACCGCTGGTGAATAGTGTAAGCATGTATTCTCCTGGTAAGGTTTGTCAGCCGCCTGCTGATGAACCCCTTCCCAACTGGTGAACAGTAGCCAGTCATATGCACTTCTCACCGCTGGTGAACAGTGTCAGCGCGAGTCTTTGTCAGCCGCCTGCTGATGAGACTTTTCCCAACTGGTGAACAGTAGCCAGTGGTAAGCTCTTCTCATGCTGGTGAACAGTGTCAGCATGAGTCTTGATCGGCTGCGACTTACAACTCAAAAGACCTAAACAGGACTTTACATTTGAGACTAGAGCTATGTAGAGACAACTGACGCTGGTAGGACTTAGGATTTGATCCACCAAAACTATAATCTAAACAAGTAGGCTACTGGGAAAGGAAACCTTTGGACATATTTCCCAACAGCTTTCTTGATATTTAGGTAGAGGAGAGTGTGGGGGTGAGATTGGTGGAAGATGGTGGCGATTTGAGGTGTTTTGAGGTGGTTTATGGTGGTTAGAAGGTGGCTGCAAGCTTGGTGCTTCAATGGGGGTTCTTCAATGGAGTTAGAAGGTTTCAAAGTTGAAGATGAAGTGTGATGGGGGTGAGAGGGGAAAGGAGCTGTTCAAGGGGGGAGAGAGGTGAGGGTAGAGTGTAAAGGTTGTCTTGTATGCATGAGTTCCTAGGTGTGAAATGATGATGTCTCAAATCCACCTTTACTAATTTGTCCCTCAATAATTTTGGTGGTCAAGCACAATTATTCTACTAGAAGACTCATATTGGTAAATATCCATTCCACTCATATATTTGGATTTCTAAGTTAATTTATATACTTGTATAATTGCCCTCATCAAATAACATAAGGTTGGGGTTAATAAAATTCCCTTATCTTAAATTAATAGGGACCGAAATTTAATAAGGAAACTTAGTAATATAATTTCCAAGATATTTCGTCGGAGTCAAACTCGAGTTTATTCACATATGTACACTAATGTGCCTTTAATTAATTTAAGGCAAAAGGGCCGAAAATTACATACAATAATTTAGGAATTTTAATTCCGAATTTCGTCTTGGGATTAATTTCCGAATAATATTTGCATCGATTAATATACGCGATTGGTCCTTAAATAAATCCTCATGGGGTTTAATTAATATTGCTAGAGTAGAATGAGCCTAAATTAATATTATTCCAAGTTGGCCCAAAAGTGTAGAATTAATCAATTGGGTACGCTAGCCCAACACTCTTCTTGAATTAATACTTGGACTCAAAATAATTTATCTAGCCCATATATTATGATGGCCGAAATTAACTATACGCAATCGATTAATTTATTTGAAACCTTATTCATCATCGCGCGTGATTTGAAATTAATTATTTAGCAAGAATATAGCGCGGAAAAATGCGGGGTGTTACATGTTAGAGATGAATTTAGAAGACGATATTTGGCGAAAGGACCTTGTCAACCATATGGGCATGATTATCCTATGACTGAATTTAGTAGGATTCATAGATCGTTTCAAGACTACTGATTTAAGAAATTTGAGTGGCTAGAATACAGTGTGTCTAAAGATATTGCATATTGTTTATGGTGTTATTTGTTTGCTCAAAGTGATCATAAGCATGAGGATAATGCATTTACTAAAAATGGGTTAAAAAATTGGAAGAAAGCAATAGAAAGGTTTCAAGCTCACGATCGTCCACATAATTATACCAAAATTAAGTGTTTGGGATATAATGATCAAAGACATAATGTGGAATATGTAATGCATCGGAGGTGGATTATCGACTTCGATTGACAGCAGTTGTGCATGTAGTTAGATTTCTTCTAGGAAAGGGCTTGACTTTCCGTGGACATGATGAGTCGACAAAGTCCATTCAGGTAACTTTCTTGAACTTGTGAAAGAAATGAAAAAGTAAATAAGGTTATGAATTCAAATGCTCCAGGAAATAGTCAATTGACTTCTCCAATAGTTCAAAAGCAAATTATCAATGCATGTGCTACTGAAGTGAGAAACTTTATATTGGCAGAAATTGGAGATAAGTGGTTTTCTCTTTTAATTGATGAGGCTCGTGATAGTTCAGTGAAGGAGCAAATATCTATTGTTTTGAGATTTGTGAATAATCAAGGGGTAGTGATGGAATGATTTCTTGGAGTTGTGCATGTCAGTGATACTTTTGCACAATCTTTAAAAAACTTCTATTCGTGATTTTTTTGCAAGGAATAGACTATCAATGTCGAGAGTTAGGGGTCAAGGGTATGATAGAGCCTCTAATATGCGTGGAGAATTTAATGGACTAAAGGCACTCATTTTAAAAGATAACGAACATGCACACTTCATTCACTGTTTTGCCCATTGGCTTCAGTTGATTGTTGTTGCTAATGTAAGTCAAAATGGATGTGTGTAGTTATTTTGAATATATCTCAATGATTGTGACTGTTGTTGGAGCTTCATGTAAAAGGAGAGATTATTTGAGGCAGCGACAGTATGATGATCTTGTAAAGCGTATAGAAAGTGAGGAACTTCATACCGAAAGGGGAATGAACTAAGAAATTGTTGGGATTGTATACAGAAAGCATAAATGATTAAGTGTTTTGTATACTGGCCTTCATTTATGTGTTGCATCAACAAATCTCGCTATCTGATAAATGTGAGCATACGACGAACTATAATATCCTTTTATCTCGTAGATAGGGATGACCATATGGTGTGTTGTAGATCATAGAGGATCATATGGTTCGTTTGACCTAGCGAGATATAAACAGTATCACAGCTGAAACAGTCCCTGGATAGGCTGTTGGTTTAAGCTGCGGCACATCAGCTCACAAGTGGGCTTATCCTAGCTACTTGATGTGTCGGTACATGTTTATGTATTGATGGGATCAACAGTGGGATGTGCCATTCTCATTGACATATGAATGAGCCAGATCCCTAATATACTTCCTATGATCTTAAACCTTACTGAAGGATAAGGGGCACACATGAATTGACTACACCTTGATTTGCTAGGATGGCGAGTCTTACATGTACTCTTATATCTGCATCTTGGGTGTTGGCAATTTGTGTGGGGTCTGCTTAGGCTGGAAGTATAGGTAAGCATATCCGTTTCAGGATGGTGACATTCCCTGATGAGCTCACAAGGTTCTTTATGCTAAGTCCTGCAGGCTGAATGATTTGTTCAAGCATAAGAGAAAAGGAGTGAGTGGTATTAATCAGGAAATAAGATATTAATTAATTGTGGTTAATTGTCATAAACCAAATTAATTAATGAATGTCTAAAACCTTAAATATGTGGATCATGTTAGTTTAATGCAACCCGTTCCTAATAACGTGGTAATAAAGGGGCGAGTCAACATTGTTACCGTGGTGAAGGTTAAAACAATGTTTTATTAATTAATTATGTTCTGGGTTGAACAGGGAAGGATTAATTAATAAAGAGGGCCCACTTTATTATTTGCATTTGATCCCTGGTCTGGCCCACACACTGCTCAAGCCTAGTTAGGGTTAGGGTTTCTCAAAACCCTAACACTATAAATAGTCTTTCCCTCTCAGATCAGAAGTAGCCACCACAGTATACAACTAATATTCAATTAGAATATTGAGAGAGAGAGGGGCGACTATTCCGGCGATCAGAAGGAGGATTTTTCTTATCAAATCCTCCGGCTTACTGATTCAACTTGGTAGATAATCCTCACCAGATTTCCAAGGAGCAAGGGAACAGATCAGAAGATCAGATCTGTAGGAACACAAATAAAGAAGGAGTTCCATTCCGCTTCAGATCTAACTTCATCGTTATTATTCTCCGATCTGTCCTGTGGATCAAACGATTGAAGAAGGTATAATCCTTAATTCATCCTATGCAATTAATTTTGTAGGAGCATGCATAGGATTCGCATGGTTTATTTAATTGTATTTATTTTGATATCCTAAGAACGGTCCTGCGAATTAAATAACAACTCATGTTGTTGGCCGTACGAATCCTACAGAAATGAGTTTAACTCGAGCCGGTGAAACTCGATGGGGTTCTCACTTTAATACAATTGCTAGATTTTTTTATTTGTGGAATCCGGTTAAAGAAGTGTTTCACACTGTTTTGAAGATGGCAATGATTCGAAGAGTCGAGGTCTTGCTCTTGGTTTGATTGATAAGATGAAAGTTTTGAATTTGTGTTCATTAGCCAATTGATGAAACATTTATTGGGAATAACAAATACATTATCAAATGTGCTACAACATAAGAATCAAAACATTGGTCTTGATGTTCAATTGATTAAAGTGTTGAAAGATGAGTTGAAAGACTTTAGGAATGATGGTTGGGATAAATTATTGGAAGAAGTTATTAAATTTTGTTCCCAACATGAAATTTTGTGCTCAAGATGGAAGATAGTATTCCAGGTCAAGGAAGAAAGACCGTTGATGGTCAAAAGATGACTTATCTCTATCATTTTCGTGTGGATATTTTATTGCAGGTACATTTTTTTCTTAAATTTATAAAATCTTTTTAGATGATCAATTGTTAAATATTATAATTTTTTTACATACTCCTAGGTTGTTGATGTCATTTGTCAAAAAATGGACAATCGTTTTAATGAGTCCAACACGGAGCTACTTATGTGCATAGCATGTCTTGATCCTAACAATTCATTTGCCAAGTTTGATCATGAGAGAATATTTTTCCTTGCCGAGTTATATTCACAATATTTTTCTATTGCTTGCCGAGTTATATTCACAAGATTTTTCTATGGCTCATTTGTGTAATCTAAGACCGCAACTTCGCACATACCACCATTATGTTTTATCAGAATCTTCTTTCAATGGTCTTTGTGATATTGGAGCTCTTGCAAAGAAGATGGTTGAGATGAAGTGTACCAATTCTTTCAATTTGATTTATCGACTTATTGTGTTAGCATTGGTCTTACCAGTCACAATAGCTTCTGCTGAAAGGTCATTTTCTGCAATGAAGATTATCAAGACTGATTTGTGCAATACAATGGGAGATGAATTTCTTACGGATTGTTTAGTGTGCTACATCGAGAAATAATTTTTTATGAATGTTGAAACCGAAGCAATCTTGCAACGGTATCAGAGCATGGCATCGCAGAGATATCAATTGTCTAACTAAGTAAGTATCAACTTTCATGGTTTAAAAATATTTATTATAAATTTTTTATAATATTTATGTTTAATTATCTTAAGTTTATTTCTTTATATTGTATTGATAGTTAAGCCCCCACAACGAGCAAATATTGGATCCGCCACTGCGCAGACACATCGATCGACGTGGCCGTGGGCGGTTGGGGGCGAGATGCACGCAACCTGTTTGTTGTTGCTGCTCTCTCTCTCTCTCACACACATACATATATATGTGTGTAATATAAAAAAAAATTGTTTAGCATTATTATATTTTGTGAAAAAAACTTTATTTATTTATTAAAATCATTTAATTATTATGATTTGTTATTAACGCATTCATGATTTACGGACCTTGTTCAATTATCTATTTGATTGTTGTTGGGAAATTATTCCTAAAATCTCCCTTAGGATTTATTTGTAAAAGGTTTTGTTGGATCAAACCTTAGTAGTTGGTCGATCATTTCTAAACTCTAAATAGTCTAGCATACTCTGTAAAGTCCTGTATAGGTTGTATATTGAGTTGTAATAAACTAGTGTGCTAGAAGAATTCCTAGCAGTCACGGAGAAGATGATGTTTGCTAAAAGACATTGAACAGCAGAATGCTAAGATATTAGCATTCATCAACAACCAGCACACTGCTAGAGAAGCGAGCAAACAAAGGATAAAAGAGTTATGTATCAACAAGAGTCTTCAGCTGCTAAACAAAGGATCCTAGCAGAGCAATATACAGGATGCTGAAGTCTCACTGCCATTCTGACATAAAGCTCACACAAAGGACGAGACTTTCCCGAAGTAGTTAGGAAAGTACAAGTCAAAGACAAAAGCGACTGTCACAGACCAAACACTCTCGGATCAAGGAGCCGTTGAGTCTAACGGATATGGAGATTCAAAGTTTGAATCTCCACCTATAAAAGGCAGGTCCGAAAGTGAAGACAACTACTGCTTCTATCACTACCGACATTCGCAAACTACACAAGTGTGAGAATCCTTTGACATAGCGAACAAGTGAAAAGTAGTCAGTTGAGAGCTCGTGATAAAAAAGTGTATTCAAAGCTTTCAACAACCTAAAGTGTCTTTTCATTGAATATCTGACACTTATCCTTGAAGATTCTTGAACTTTCGTTAAGAATCTTCAATCATTGGGATAACTTCCTTCCTAGGAAGATCCAACAGTCACTCTTGAAAAAGATTGACTCTGACGGGCTTTAGCCGCATATTTATTGAGTTCAGAGGCAAACTATAAAAGCCTCAACAGCGAAGGACAAGTTTTACGAAGGTGTGCCCTTGACTTGGCCGGAGCTGTGATCGGAAAAGTGCAAAGTGACGGAGGATAGCTGTGTTGTGGCCGGTTCGAAAGTTCACCGCCTACCGCAAGTGTTGGCGAATCCTTGTACTGTTGTATACTTTTCTAGTGAAATACTTAGCATTCTAGCTAAGGAGTGGACGTAGATCTATTTGGATCGAACCACTATAAAATCCTGTGTTCATTTACTGTTTTATTACCTACTGCTTAAAGTTGATTTGAAACCTAGCAACAGAGTTGCTAGCATATATCTGAAAACTGACTTTGATCATAACTTGAGCTAAGAAACATATTATAAACAACGATAAGTGTAAGTGACGTATATTTATTCCGCTGCATTTTGTGTTAAGTCTTAATCACGACGACTCTGATATTTGAGGACCAACAATTATATCAATTAGATTTAATGGTATTCCAAATATATATAAATATTGTGAATTACGTAATCAAGTTGGATACGTAATTGAACGCTAAATTATTCGAATTGATTAATGCATCCTTAATTGCAAGTTTAGTCGTTTAATTTATAAGAGTGCTTTAAATGAGTTGAATTTTTAACCTTGGATTGGTTAACATATGTGGATGTTAATGAATGAGTTCCATGCATGCTTCAAGGTACGAATATGCATGATGGGATGTCGGGTTAGTCAGTCTGGTCAGTCAGTCATAGGACCTGAGTGCGTGTAACATCAGCTACGACACTGATTGTCTAACTCTAGTTAATCCACATAATTGGTTATTTCTCTTGTATTGTGTTATTGATTGAAGGAGATGCGAGTTGATTAGATCAGAGCTTCTACATCTACATGCTAACGTGAAATATCTGTAAGCAAAATGTGGGGACTATTTTTTGTAAAAATCAAATACCTTTCGAGCCATGGGCTATGTTTCCTAAAAGCATGCAAAATGCTTTGTTTTGAACTGAATGTCTATGCCAAAATGTTTTATGCATGTTATTTGTTCCTCTTAGATAAACATGATGGATCTGAGAATTGATTGCTGAATATTGTACGTCAGCGTACCTACTGAATATTGTACGCCAGCATACCAACTTGATTTGTACGTTAGCATTCCTATTTGAAATGACAATGTTAGCGTTTCTGTTTGACTTTCCTACGTTAACATTCGTAGTCGATATTGTATATCAGTGTACCTACTTGAAATTGTATGTTGACGTTCCCACTCAAAACGGTACGTTAGCATTTTTATTTGATATTGGATGTCATCGTTCCTTGTTGATATACAGAGGTAAGTATTGATGTAACATGTTTGAACTTGATCATCATTTGCACAATCATAAAATCGATTTGGGATACACACGGTCAACTATTTTCCCAAAACCTTGTGTGTTATACGTGTATATGTCATATCATTCATATGTATAAATGTATGTGTTCGGGCATTGTCTCCACAGGGTACATAAGTACTCAATCACTGACATTATTTTTGAAATGCACAGGTTAGCAGCGAGGACGAGAATGCAGAGGTGTAAAGATGAAGCAGTTGCAGAACGAGAGCTGATCATAAGATATGCATCTTTATATGCATATCTCCGATGCTTGAACCTCCGATATTTATTCCTTCCTTGTATTTTGTGATCTGTTGAGAACCCATTTTCTATAATTGATTCTGTTTTGTACGGGAAGTTAGTTCTTCGTGACAACCCTATTTTTGTGAATTTGTTTGGGTGTTTGGAAGCATTTCTTTCATTTAAAATTTCATATCTTTTGATAATTAAGTCTTCCACTATTTGAAAGCATCCAACCAACATGTAACACACCCGAAAATTTGGGAGGGTCAGTAGAGGGCATTACTGTAATTCTTTCCTATTTAATTGTAGAATTATTTTAGGAAACTTCAAATGAGTGGGGAAAAATAGTTTAGAGGGATCATATGATAATAAATAAGTATATTAAAAATAAGAATGAATCACATCCATTAGATCTAATTAAATCAATGGTTGAAATCTAATCAAGCAACAAATGATCAAGCAACAAATGAAATACAATCAAGCAACAACTAAAACACAATCAAGCAACATTGTAAAGGTGATCAAGCGGATTTATCATTTTATCACGGGGGAATTTTTATCACCGGATCCAATCCCTATATATATATATATATATATATAGAGAGAGAGAGAGAGAGAGAGAGTTGTGTTCAAATCCGAACTAAATGTCCTGAATGAACTATGAACTTTTCATTATTGTGTGTATAATTGATCATTGTAGTGTATAGGATAGTTCATTATAATACTTAATTATGATACTTCATTATTGTGTGTGTAAATGATCATTGTAGTGTATATGATACTGTAATGAGGTATCATACACACTATAATGATCAATTACACACACTACAATGAAAGTTCATAGTTCATTCAGGGAGATGAGTTCAGCCTAGAGTGCACCCCTATATATATATATATATATACTTGCATTTGTCAGTAGTTGTATTTTTAAGATTTCCATTTATATTCACCATACCACACTCTGTCAATGTTTTTTTTTTTAATTATTTTTTTATAACTTAAATGATGAATTCTCGATACAAGATTTTAAAGTTTCTCAAGTTTTCCATCGAATGCCTTATTTTAAGAATTGTATAATCTTTTGGGTCATGTATTGATAATTTTTAGGACCATTCATGTCTTGAAATAAAAATTTATCATTCAACTTATTCATTAATAAACTCATG
>JAPKLW010006273.1:648-17823 GCA_026898455.1 Plectranthus barbatus | reverse complement strand
AACCGGACCGCGAACACCCCTAATCAAGAGCATAACATCCTCTAAAACATACTCATGCACAAAAATGACTATAAAGCTAACCTTATTGTACTAAAACAATGGAGAAAACATGGATAAGTGAGTACAAATATGAGCTTATCAAACCCCCCAAACTTGAATATTTGATTGTTCTCAATTAAAAGAAAAGCAAGAAAAGAATTCTCATGCAGTTGAAAGTGCAATGCCTCACAAGATTCATCACAAATCAAGAATCAAAAATCCACATCACACAAGAAATTCGAAAGAGATAAGAAATCCATCAACTTTGGAAGACTCTCAAGGAAGTGTATCGCTCATTCACACAAGTGTTTGGGTTTTCAATGAAAGCACTCACAACATGTATGAAGAAATTTCTACCATAGGCTTGCAAAATTTCTAGAATCTCCACTGCCCAAATGTGCACACAATTCAAGAATCAGAAAGGACTTTGATTAGGTTATAATGTAGTTTTTTTTTAAAGATAGGGAAATATGGCCAAGTGACTAAACGAATTGAGTTCGCGACTCTCAACAAATCCAACCACTATATATTCTTCATCCACCCATCTCCTAATACAATAAACACAAACCTAAGCTCTTTCCATTTTCTTCTCTCTTTTTTTTCTTTTCTAATCCTCTTATACTCTAATAATATTTTTTTTCTTTTGAGCTTATAAGGACACAAACAAACATTTTTCTTTCTTTTTTTTAGAGTCCAACCTTCTTTTGCACACCAATTTAAAATTTTCTCATCCACCTATAATAATTACCCTTATTTCACGCAAATCCTATAGATAGGATACAAATCACCTTTTTCATAGCACTCTCTCATAGACAAGACAAAACTATCATGTTTTTCTTAACTCATAGACCAAGAAATAAAAAAGTAATGAGCTCAACGGGGCTAATCAAAGGATAAAATATCACAAGGGACAATGTTTAAGATAATTTGGCTAACAAAGTTGGCCTAAAATCATTTTCTATCATCGTGCACACTATGCAATCTCGAAACAGAACATAAGCAAGTTATAGAGAAATCAAAACATACATGCGAATCTCACATCAAACAAAAAGGCTCAATTTCTCACTTGGGTTCAAATATTTCTTCCTTAGTCAATTTTAATCCACTCAAACATCATGCAAGTGTAAGTTTCTATAAGATCCTATCATGCGGTATTCTACATTCATAGGCAATCAACCACAATCAAAATCAAATCAAGCTATCTTCAATCGATTTCAAACTCATACTCAGTTCAAATAGGTTCAAGACTCAATAAGAAGTTATCCTCACACTATATCCACATTTTTTTTCGAAATTAAATAAAGGAAATAACATAAAATTGAAAATAAAAATGAAATTTTGAAAAACAAGCAAGAGGAATTGAAAAGAAAGCAAGTAAAAGGTTGGGTATGGATTCGCCTTCCTCAAGCATCCACCATATAGACTAGTCGATCTTGAATGACAGCAGTGAGCTCGAGGTGAGATGGTGTAATTGACAATTTTGCCATCTCATTCCCTCGCTCCCACTCTTGAGCGGCTTGGTCTTCCTAGTCTTCCACGATTTCTTCCTCTCCATCCTCAAATTTTTCATTGGAGGTGATCCTATAGCATTCGGATTGCTGCCGGCTTCTGTCGAGCTTGAATGTGATATTCTCCTTATTGGCTCGAAGTGTAATCTCCCCACTGCGGCATTCAATCGATGTGGCACTCGTATCCAAGAACTCTTGTCCCAAGATAAGGGGTGTGCTGCCATCCTCTTTCATGTTCAAGACTACAAAATCTGCATGAAAAATAAGATGACCTACACGAATTAGAACATCTTCAAGTATACCTTTTGGGCGAGACACAGATCGGTCCGCCATCTACAGTGTGATGGTAGTCAGCGTCAATTCTCTAATATTGATGCGCTAAATGATGGAAAAGGGCATCAGATTGATGCTGGCACCAGTGTCGCACAACACCTTGTCGAACTCAATCCCCCCGATCTTGGTTGGTATCGAGAAGCATCCTGGATCACTCCTTTTGATTGGAATCTTCTTTTGGAGGAGTAGGATGCATTGCCCATGAAGCTTGACTGTTGAATTCTCCACGATGTGCTTCTTCTCGCTCATCAACTTTTGGAGATACTTCATGTAGCTTGTGATCTCCCTCAAGGCCTCGATCAAAGGTAAGTTAATACTTACCTTTTTCAAGTTATCCACGAACCTTGAGAACTTTGAATCCTCCTTCTGCTTAACAAAGCATTGAGGAAAGGGCATCGGAGGTAGTTGGGCAGCTTTGGAACTTGAATTTCTGTGCTTGGGAAGCTTCAGTGTCGATTGGGCAGCAGGTGTGTCGATCTATCCTCCATGTCGATCGACAGAGGGTGTGTCGATCGACACACCCGTTGAGTTTCTGTTGATCGATTCTTCTTTGCCGCTCGACATTCCATCATCCTCCTGTCCTCTATGTCGATCGACACTGGGGTGTCGATCGAAATAGAGGGCAATCCTGCGGGCTGCTCCTCCTCTTCTCCCCTAAACTTGTTGTGGGGCATGCTCGGACGTGTGTAGCTGGTTTCAGACCTCAGTTTTATGGTCTTGCACTCCTTTTGATTCTTTGGGATCACCTCGGTGTTGCTTGGCAGCTTCCCTTGCTCGTGTCGCGTACCAAGTGAGGTAGCAATCTGGCTGACTTGCTTCTCGATGATCTGTACGTGCTTTCCAAGCCTGTCCACCTTATTGTTGACCCTTGCCACCTCTTGCTCAATATTTCTAACCCGGTAGTCGGAAGCCTTGATGAATTTCTGTAGCACCTCGTCGAGGCTCTCCTTCTTCTTCTCCACAATTTCACCATTCTGCACATCGAAGTCTGGTGGATGGTGTTTGAAACCTTCTGGCTGAGCGTAGGAAAATCGGAGATGAGCTCTCGGGTGGTAAAGCTGATATCCCCCTTATCGGTATTGGTTTTGATAACCGCCTCGGTTCATATAATTCACATCGACTACGGGATCAACTTGTGCAAAAGAAACACAAGCAGCATTAGATGTTAGTTTCTCCATCTCCCCCTTGAGCTTCTCGATCTCCTTCTTTAGGGTGTTATCTTTCTTCTTCTCCACAGCTCTGACTTGCGGTCCCCTTGGATTTTCCTATTGTTGAGTATGCAAGGCCATCTTCTTGAACAACTTAAGAGCTTTTTCTGGTGACTTGCTCATCAAAGATCCTCCGGCTGCATTGTCAACAGAATCTTGAGTCTTTTCATTTATCCCCCTGTAGAAGATGTGGGCTTGCTCCTCGGTATCAACTCCATGGCCCGGGCAGCTCCTTCCAACTCATTGAACCTGCTCCACGCCTCGAACAAAGATTCATCCATCTTTTGGTGGAATTTTAGGATCTCCATCGTCTTCTAAATGATCACATAAGGTGGAAAGAAGGCTACGGGGAACTCTGCTCGGAGATCGGCCCAAGTACGAATGTTGCTGCAATCCAAGGCTGTAAACTACGTCTGAGCCTGATCTCAAAGTGAGAAGGGAAACAGGCACAGACGGATCACATCCTGGCTGACTCCGTTCTGCTTGATGGTATCACACACTTACACAAACATTCTTAGATGAGTGTACAGATCTTCCATTGCTCAACCACCATATTGGTTCTGTTGAACCATCTGAATCAAGCCGATTTTGAGTTCAAAGTTATTGACGGTGATACCAATAATGAATCCCTCATTGCCGGGCTGTGGTCTATACTTCCTCGCCATGGAATTTGGATCCTCATCATTGGAGTCATCTTGGCGGCGCCTTTCTCTTTCTCGATCTCTTGCTCTCCTTGCAACCTCAAGCCTTTCTGCTTCTCTTTCTGCCATGAGCTGCTCGATGATGTCCTTCATTAGGTTGACATCTTGGACTAGAAGCAGGGCATTCTGTTGAGTTATGAGTTGTGTGTCGGGATCCTCCAATGGTGGCATGGTATGGTCTTCCTCATCACTTTGTTTTTCTTTATTTTTTCTCCTCCGAACTGTGGCCTCGATTACTGGATCGAAAACTTCGAGTGGTTTACCCCGAGCCCTTGTGTTCATGCAACCTGAGAAGAGAAATTTAGAAAATCGGTCTCTGTGTCGATCAACAGGAGCTCTGTCGATTGACACGAATGATGCGCTGTGTCGATCGATACAGGCACATAAACTGGAAAATCGCTCACGCACACTAAACATGAAAATTAAAATAAAAATAAAAATAAAAGCTCAATCCAATATATTTTAAAACAAACTAATATCAAAATAGAATCTAACAATCCCCGACAACGACGCCAATTTGACAGCTGCAAAAACAATTGCAAATGTATTTATAAATCTCACCCTAAGGTGGTCGAACATACATGGATTGTGTGATGAAACTATCCTAAGTACTAGCTATATTTTGTAAACCATAGTTGCTTGAGCTATTCGAAAAAGGTTTTGATTTTGTAATTTAAAGATGACAATGCGAGAAATTAAAGGTTTTGAAAACAATATGTAAAGATACAGCTCCTAGGGTAGATAATCTAATCATCAACATGCAAATTCATCAACTGATAAACACTCATTTTGTGCATTTACTGTTGTGAATTTGCTAGCAATTTGCCTTAGATTAGACCGTTCAGTGTTATTTCAATGCTTTATTCATACTCCTTTAAGAAATATTACGTTTGGTTTGGTTTTTGGTTGTTTATGCATTTTTAACGCACAATTGAGTTGTTTACAGGATATGATCGAGTGTCAAGGAGCCAATCGATGTCTCTTTGCATCAGGAAAAGGAAGAATTGAGAAAAAATTGGCGAAAATCTCCAGTTTCCATTCGTGACTGGAACAGCGACCCAAATAGCATAATCGGCGGTCGTCGAGTTTTCATGTGGGCCACCATTCCCGTAGATTCTCACATTTTCATTCGGCGCAAAAACGTCAACCGAATTGCATAAATGGCGGTCGTTGTTTATGCATTTTTGTCGCCGAATCTGCAATTTTCACGAATTTGGTTCGTCTCGGAGATGGCAACCCGTATGCACAAATGGCGGTCGCCATCGTTGCTTTATGTGTCGCCGATCATGCTTTTTTTGGGCGAAAATTGATGCAAATCCCATATCTTTTTGGATTTGAAGAAGACAAGTATAAATAGAGGCTTCCAAGGCTGAGAAATGATCCTACATTATTATTTTCTGAGAATAGAGAGCTAGAGAAGGAAGAACATAGTAGAATTCAAAGGTACGACTAAAGACTCAAGATCAAAGACTCTGGTTTTTGGTTTCATGTTTTCTTTGTTTTCGTATATTTCTTCTTCTGTGCTTATGGAATTTAGCATGTTTGGCTAAATCCATATGGGATTCTAGGGTTTTGAAACTTTATGAACTTCATGTAAATACTTATTTAATTTGATTTTCCTTTTCCATTCACATTCCGATTATCTTTTGTTTTGATTAATTGCTAGATATTGGCCATTGATGGCAATTTGATTGGTGTCCTTTGAACTGAGAGGTCTAGGGTTATCAATAGGTTTGAGGGTTAATTGGATTCAATAATTTGAATATCTGAGAGGAATTTGTATTATTGAAGGGTTTAGAAATCTGAGGTTTTAATCAAGAGTAGAAATTCTTTTTGCGCATCCGAGAGGAATCTTCAGGATTTTTATTTCCATGTTATGGTTTAGAATTCGAGAGAATCACCTAATAACATAAATGTGATTAATTCATTTGTTTGGAAATTAAATTGGAATTGGATTAAATAAATATTTTGCATAATTATTTATCATAGTGGATTGCCCTGGAATCCCATTTTCTCCATATTTTCTAAGTTAAACTTTTAATTCCTTTTTGATTATTTACTTTTCAAAACTGCCTAGTTTAAATAAACCCCCTCTTTTATCAAAGTGTCTAGATAGTAGTAAGGTGTCTGTGTTTTAGTGCTTAATTATATTTCGAGCCTGCAATCTATGAGTTCGATAAATTATTACTTGCCCTCTGCAGTGGTCTGTTGTTGGGAAATTTGGCTAAGTTTCCTTTCCCCAGTAGCTACTTGTTTAGATTCTAGTTTTGGTGTTTTGGTGGATCAAATCCTAAGTCCTACCAGCGTCAGTTTGTCTCTAGAATAGCTCTAGTCTCAAATGTAAAGTCCTGTTTAGGTCTTTTGAGTTGTAAGTCGCAGCTGATCAAGACTCATGCTGGCTACTGTTCACCAGCATGAGATGTACTTACCAGTTGAGAGAAGTCTCACCAGCAAGCGACTGACAAGACTCGTGCTGACACTGTTCATCAGCATGAGAAAGAGCTCACGACTGGCTACTGTTCACCAGTTGGGAAGGTTTTCATCAGCAGGCGGCTGACAAACCTTACCAGCAGAATAGGTGTTCTCACTGACACTGTTCACCAGCGGTGAAGTCACCAGTCATGGGAGATTCCAAGAGTTAACATCAGACATATTGGTAGACTTAGATTGTGCCAGCGCAAGTCACCAGCAGAGACTGCCAGCACAAGATCACCAGAATGATCTACCAGTCGGATGTTACCAGCAGAATTACAGATTCTCTCTCCCAGAGTCTTAGAGACAAAAAGAAGATTCGTCGAGGAATTAACTGACAAAGTATGACTTTAAGGGAGGATACCTTAAAGTCTATCAGTTCAAGACACCAGTTCCGATTCCTCGTACTGACGAATAGTGCCGTTCTGACATAAAGAGATCAATGTCAGATAAAGTGGACAAAAGCATGGCGCTTTCCGGAAATTCCTACCTGCCGCCGTCTGAAGGACATGCGAGGACAGAGACCTTTTCCGGATGTGTCCAAACGGCTAGAAGATTTGAATCGGATCCCTCCGCTATAAATACCTGGGATCCACCAACATTCAATACTCTTCACCTACCGAAAGACTGCAAATTCATTACGCTCAAGCAAGTAGAAGTGCATACAACTTTCGAGGCCTTTCTAAAGGCTTACCGTGTGTTGATTTATTCAAACACGAGACTTCAAGCTTCCAGCTTGTAAGTTACTGATCTCCTTGGTGTTCTTTCTCTTCCGAGGAAGTTCACAGCAGCTCTTGTGCCAGCCAGCACTTGAGTTATCACGGGCAGTTTGCCGTATTGAGAAGATACGTTCTTGGGAGAACTAAACACCCAGTGAAGCTGTGGAGGTTGAAGTGACGTGCTCGCACTCCACCAGCTGATCAGAGTTGAAGAAGGAAACAAGGCCGGGAGCGGTTGATCTAGTGAACTGGTGGACAAGGCATTCACCAGCTAGAGATAGATCGTAGGACACTTGTACCCGATTACTCTTAGTGAAATTTCCAGTGCTACGACTGGAGAGTGGACGTAGATCAGTTGATCGAACCACTATAAATCCTTTGTCTTTATCAGTTTTCTGCATTACATTCTTATTTTAAACCCAGCACCCAAGTGCTGGTGTATACTCTGAAAACTGATAACTGCGCAAACAAGGCCTAAATTTTCTAAGTCTTGAATCACCAGCTGACAGGTCCCAGTCAGTTGGTTAACCAGCAAGTGCAAGAAAACGATTAACCACATTTTCCGCTGCTAAGTTATACCCTGATAATCCGGGACCAACAAGTGGTATCAGAGCAGTCGGTTCTTATAGACCGATTGTTTCTGAGTCGCTTAGGACCGAGATCCACGTTTCCTTGCACTCCTTTGTTTGTCTATTGATTAGCTCAGGTACACGAAGATGAATAATCCGAAGCTACTCGACTACAAGACTGTGAAGCATGATATATGGCGAAAGAAGTCGCTCATTTCTCTAAAGAGCATCCATCCGGAAATGAAAGATGTGCTGGAGAAAGGACCAATCGAGATCACCATGATACAGCACCAGCTAGGAGATCGTCCAGCTGCTGTGATCCCAAATGGAACGCCGAGGACAGGAAGCGGAATCAGTTGGATTCCATTGCTCACGAGTTGATCCTGGCTTCTCTTCCAGAGTCGCTGATGGAGGAAGCCCTCCAGTTTGACAATGCCAAGGGAGTATGGGATTACCTTGATAGTCTATGTCAAGAAACTGATCAAATGAAATGCAACAAATTGCAGGTTGCAGTGGACAAGTACGAGTCCTTCCAGATGCTGCCTGGAGAAACCATCAAGGAGATGGAGGCGAGATTCAACGCCATCGTCAGCGAGCTAAAGTCACTGGACAGGAAGTGCTCAAATGAAGATCTTATTGCCAAGATCCTGTCCAAGATGCCCAAGGAGGACTGGTTCGTGAAGACCACAGCTCTGAAGGAGAAGGACTTGTCCAAGATGACTCCCAATGAGTTATTTGCTCAACTGCAGGCACACGAGTGGGATATCCAGATGGTAAACAAGAATGAGGCCATCCGGAACATGGGATCCCCCAGCATCAAAGCTCAAGACGAAGCTTACTTCGTCAAGAAGGACTTCAAATGGAAGCACAAGAAGCCCTTCCATGCTGACAGACCTGCTGCCCAGCACAACCAGCAGAAAAAAATCCCAGCTACATCGGGATCTAACTCAAAAGACAGCGAGAGCTCTATCGCTGACCTTGAGCAACAGATGAAACGACTGGCTGTCCTTCTGGAGAAAGCCAAGTCAAAGCAGGGAGTATCTTTGAGCTCATCTGACGGAAAATTCGTCAAGAGAGCTCCCCGTGCTTGCTACCAGTGCCAATCCCCTGATCATTTAAAGTTTGAATGTCCACAGGTGGACAAAAATGAGCGGGAAAGGCTAAAGAAGCTTTTTGAAGAGCGCGCCTCCAAGGCCGTTGCCAAGGCTATGCTGACCAGGACTGAAGTGCCTGACATACCCGACCATGATGATGGGGAGTATGCGTCAGACGAGGAGTCAGAAGAGGAAGCTCTACTGGCACTTATGGCAGCCTTCGGAGAAGAGTCAGCTGAAGGAAGTGCTGACAGTGAAGAGGCACTTGCAGCTGATGATCAGGTACAATCATCAGCTTCCCCAATGCATATCATGCCTTCTATCAGTTTAGACGATTCTGAGTCGCGTTGTTCCGACTCAGAAGCTGTCACTATAGACATTCTTCAAAAAGAATTTTTAAAATTTTATGAAATAAAGAATGTCTTGGCTGGCGAAAATACTTCGCTGAAAGATCAAGTTTCTATTTTGACCAAGGAGATTGAAAAATCGAGGTCAGTCAGTGAAGAGCTAGCTACTTTGAAAAAGACTCACTTTGAGTTGCTCCAAAATTTTCAAATTACAAAAACTGAGCGAGATAATTTTCACAATCTCGTTCTGGAGCAAGAAAATAAAATAAATTTTCTAAATAAAGGCTCAAAAGACTTGGAAGCAGCTCTAAGTCATTGGAGAAAGCCTTCTGATAAGTCCGGGTTGGGATTTACAAAAGATTTAAGCATAAATCAGCCCGAACAAATCAGTACTGGTAAGGGTAAGGGCCAACTAGCAAATGCATCAGCACCAGCTGGTAATGCCAGTCAGTCCCGTGTGGCTGATCAGCATAGGAACCATAAGTCCAGATACATAGGTGAGTCATCACGACAAAATCCTCAACTGACAAGATCCTCTGCTGACAGGACGCCAGCACACCCAAGGACGCAGACTAAGTCGAAATATTCTAAGGCAAGGAAGTCAGCGTCAGCTGCCAGTGGAATCCGACAGCCAGCATCAGCTGTCCAGAGATTCCACGCCCAACCTTACAAGTATGCCAGTTGCCAGCATGCTTACAAGGGATCCAAATCTCAGCGGAATACTGAGAGAAGGATATTTCCCGATAGGAGGAACACCTATCGGAGGCCTGAGCCCAATCAAAACCTTTTCTCAAGGGCTGGGAAGGCTAATCATCGTGGTCCACAATTCCAGAGACCACCAAGGCAACACAAGCGGTCGGAAAGAAATTTCCGACACCCTCGGAGGAAGAATACTTCCAGAGGAACCGCACACACAGCCACACCTTCCAAAAACAAATCCATGCATTATTTTAAAAGGAAGGGAAAGGCCACAAGTGATGTCAGCAAGGGTAACACCGAGCTGAAGATTACTCAAGTCTGGATTCCAAAAGGAATGATCCAGAGATCTAACCCTGCAGGACCCGCTGATGATCGGGGACCTAAATAATTTCATTTTCTTGCAGGAACAGGATCATGCAACACAGCTTCAGAGATCGAGCGAGTGGATCATAGATAGTGGTTGCTCGGCTCATATGACTGGTGAGGAGTTCCTATTTTCTGAGCTCACCAAGGTCAGAGGACCTCCAGTTATTTTTGGTGATAACTCCAAGGGCAGAGTTATTAGCAAGGGCTGCATCGAGAAGGATGATGTCAGAATTGTGAATGTATCCCTTGTCACCAATCTGAAGCACAACCTCCTGAGCATCAGTCAGCTGTGCGACAATGGTTATACCTTTGTGTTTGACAAATCAGGGTGCCAGATCAAGAATGAAGAGTCTGGCGAGACCAAGCTGAAAGGTGTCAGGAAAGGAGGTCTCTACGTTGTTGACTGGCAAAGCGGGAAGACTGATACATGCTTTGTAGCCACCAGTTCCATGGAAACTAACTGGCTGTGGCACAAAAGGTTAAGTCATCTAAATTTCAAAACTATTAATTATCTAACCAAGCATGATCTTGTAGATGGTCTTCCCAAGGGCGGGTTCAAGAAGGAAGGAATTTGCAAAGCTTGCCAGCAAGGCAAACAAACTAGGAAGTCCTTCAAGAACCAGTCGCCAGTCTGCCCCAGTACCAGTCAGGTACTCGAGTTGTTACACATGGACCTGTTTGGACCAGTAACACCGCAAACCATTGGAGGAAGACGATATTCGCTGGTGGTAGTCGATGACTACTCGCGCTATACCTGTGTAAAGCTTCTCAGAACCAAGGATGAGGTGAAGATCATTCTTCCAGAGTTGATCATCCAAGCTCAGAAACAGAGAGAAGCTGTGGTAAAGCGAATTCGATCAGACAATGGGACTGAATTCTGCAACAGTCTGCTGATGGATTTTTGCGCGGAGGCCGGGATCAAACATGAGAGATCTACTCCAAGGCAACCGCAGCAGAATGGACTGGCAGAACGTAGGAACAGGACGCTGAAAGAAGCGGTCCGGTCCATGCTGGCTGAGTCCGGCTTGGGACAGAGTTTCTGGGGAGAAGCGTTGGTGACTGCCTGCTACACTCAGAATAGAAGCGGGATCAACGACAGACTCCAGAAAACTCCCTACGAAGTGTATTTTGGTCGTAAGCCTTCTATAGCTCATCTTCGTGCATTCGGTTCACCATGTTATATCCATAATAATGGGAAGTCGAAGTTAAATGCTTTCTCGCCAAAGGCTGATGAGGGTGTGTTTGTCGGATATGGACATCCCTCTCACAAGGGCTATAGAGTATTTAACAAGACTACCCAGCTTGTGGAAATAACATGCAATGTTGTTTTTGATGAAGCTACTTTAGTGCGCAGGACCTTACGCCAACTGGCTGAAGATGTTCCTGAGGTCGAGGATGTCAGCGACCAGTTGGGCAGGAATTCTTCCGATGCTCAACCAACTGGTTCGACTAGACCTATGAATGGATCATCTTCTCAACCAGTTACCTCAGGTGCCCATCAGCAACCTGAGAGGGTCGGTGATGCAAATGACCTTGCTGAGACCTTACACTCAATCTCCCTGAGTGGATCTAGCAAAAATCAAGGGGGAATTCCGACTGGAATCTTTGAGCCAGAAGACAACGATGAACCAGCTGGAGTGGATGCACCAGCTGATACTGACAACGTTGGTGAAGGTTCAGGAAGCCAGTCAGACAGTGGAGCTGTTGAAGAAGTTCCGACTGGTGAAGGTCAACCACCAGTTGCAATTCCAGTTCCAACTGGTGAAGGTCAACCACCAGTTGCAGTTCCAGCTCCGATTGGTGAAAATGTGGAAGCACCAGTCGTCAGGACAGATGAACCTATTTCACAGCCGGCACCAGCAGTCGCTGGTCCTCCCAAATGGCTGAGGGATCACCCATCCGATGCTATTCTCGGTGATCCGGAAGGTTCAGTCCAGACTCGACACGGCAGTGCGCTCCTAAGTTGCTTTATTTCTCAAATGGAACCTACTTCCATAGGAGTTGCGCTAGAATCTGCTGATTGGATTAATGCCATGCAAGAAGAGCTTGCTGAATTCACTCGCAACAATGTTTGGGACTTGGTGGAGAGACCATCACATCAGTCAGTGATTGGCACCAAGTGGGTCATCAAGAACAAGCGAGATGAGAATGGCACCGTGGTCAGAAACAAAGCTCGATTAGTCGCCAAAGGCTACAGGCAGTGTGAAGGGATCGATTTCGATGAGACCTTCGCACCGGTTGCAAGAATGGAGGCGATACGGCTGTTCCTTGCGTATGCAGCGTATCACGGCTTCACAGTATTCCAGATGGACGTGAAGAGCGCCTTCCTGAATGGCGAGCTAAAGGAGGAGGTTTATGTCGAGCAACCTCCAGGCTTTGAGATTGGCACCAAGGTGTACAAGCTGAGAAAGGCCCTGTATGGATTGAAACAGGCGCCCAGGGCTTGGTACGAAACGCTGTCACAATTCCTCACCAGCAATGGATTTCGGAAAGGGAAGATTGATAGGACTCTCTTTCTTCTCAAGGATGGTGGTGACATGCTAATGGTGCAGATCTATGTAGATGACATCATATTCGGATCAAGGAATATAACTCTCTGCGAGAAGTTTTCTCAACTGATGCAGACATCATTTCAGATGAGTATGATGGGCAAGTTAACATACTTTCTCGGACTCCAGGTCCAGCAGTCAGCTGATGGAATTTTTATCAGCCAGCGGAAGTATACGAAGGAGTTAATTCAGAAGTATTGCCCAGAGAAAACTAAGTCCCTCAGAATACCTATGAGCACCAGTTGTCAAATATTTCTTGACGAGCAAGGTGAATCAGTTGATCCTACCATCTACCGAGGAATCATTGGATCACTTCTCTATCTCACAGCCAGCAGACCCGACATTTCGTACTCAGTCGGAGTGTGTGCCAGATTTCAAGCCAATCCGAAAAGGTCACACATGGAAGCTGCAAAGAGGATACTAAAATATCTGAAAGGGACTGAATCTCTTGGAATATGGTATCCCAGAAATGATGAGCTTACACTCATTGGATATTCAGATTCAGACTTCGCTGGATGCCGTATTGACCGAAAGAGTACCAGTGGTACGTGTCAGTTTCTAGGACACAAGCTAATCAGCTGGTTTAGCAAGAAGCAGCACTCAGTTGCTACATCTACCACTGAAGCTGAATATGTTGCCGCTGCCAGTTGCTGTGCTCTAATAATTTGGATCAAGCAACAACTGGAGGACTATGAGGTGGACACTGGCTGTGTTCCAATCTATTGCGACAACAACAGTGCTATGTGCATCATGAAGAATCCGGTTCACCATTCTAGAACCAAGCACATAGATATTCGACATCACTTCATACGTGATCATGTCGAAAAGAAGGATGTCAGCGTGGACTACATCAGAACTGAAGATCAACTGGCTGACATCTTCACCAAACCCCTTCCAGAAGCAAGATTCAAGGAGTTGTGCATCAAACTCTGTCTTATGGAGATTGATGTGAGCCCCAATGATGAGGAAGAATGAGTCCCAGCTCTCATTCTGTTCTTGATCTTCTGAAGGACGCTGATTACGACTAAGTCCAAGCTCTTAGTTGTTTTTATTTAAGTGGTATCTCAAACTCACTGATGGTTCCTACTGGCGGAACTTATTTCTTAATTGTCTAAGGAAATGAGTCCCAGCTCTCATTCCGAAGTTGCCAGCACAAACCATCAGTTGAAGAGAAATTGGGTCCCAACTCCCAATTTCAAGCGATGATGAAGAGTGGATTTCTTGAAGAGAAGATTATGCGGAATGACTTGAGTCCAAGCTCTCAATTCTTTCAATCTTTCAAGTTGTCAGCAGACAACTGGCGAATTTCCTACGACTGATGAAATTGAGTCCCAGCTCTCAATTTATCCAAGTACTCGGGAGCCAGTCGTAAGTACCAGTTGTCAACTGGTAAGGAGGCCATGCTGACAGGGGGAAGTGTTCAACTGGCATATGCTACTGATGACCAGTTATGCCAGCTGTCGCAGAAAAGGCGGGATTGTTCAAATCCGACTAGCGTGTACATCTCTCAGAATTTAATGCGGCATTTAATGCCACATTTAATGTGCACAGTGTCTGCGCAGTCCGACGCTTGGATGCCACCAATTGCTGCGTGCCACATCAGCTCCACGTCGTGGCGCCCGTCAGCACGACCGCGCACGTCACCACAGGGAACCGGGTCTGCTGATGACCGTCGATCCTCGCTTGCTGAGCGTTGATCCTGGACGTCTGATCCTGCATGGCCCGAGTATATATACCCGATCACTTCCTTCGGGTTAACCTTTATGTTTCCCTACTTTCAGAACCCTAATATCTTTCAAAATTCTCTCATCTTCCCTTGAAATTTTCTGAACCTTGAATCTTTCTGAAGTCATGGCATCATCTTCTCAACCTCTAGCTGATAACCCTCCATCTACATCTACATCATCCTCGTCTGGTTCACCAGACCTACCAGTCGCTGAAGCTCATATGCCTACGTATACTGGCATAGTGAAGATTGAGGATATCGATTACACCTATCCGTTCGCCCGACTGGTTCAGTTGAACAGGCCGGCGACCAGGCGACAGCTCTCTAACGCGCAGATTAGGGCTGCTCAGGTTCAGAAAGAGAAAATTTTGAATGAGAAACTGGCCGAGAAACATTTCGGGGAGGAGCTGATGGAGATGATCGACCGAGAATAGCTCCGACCGTACCTCACAGCGACCCCCAGCACTTTCCATCCTCATATGGTTGCGGAGTTCTATGCTAGGGCGGTTATTGCAGACGACAGGAAGTCGTTCACCACTTCAGTTTTCGGCCACCTGATCACCGTCACCGCGGAATACCTCGCCAATCTCTTCGGACTGAGGAATGAAGGAGAGGAAGTGGCCACGTATCATCAGGATGATACAGTGGAATTCCGGAGGAGGTGGGCGCAATGGAAGAAGCCAGAAGTCACCATCTTCCGGACTGGAATGAGGAAGTCAGAAATGGAAGAATATTGGCAAATGGTATGCGACATTGTGGTGCGCATGCTGCAATGTGAGGTCGGATCGTACGCTGAGCTGAGCCTGCGCAAGTTTTCAGTGATGTGTGCGCTTGTCGACGGGGTTGAGGGCAACTGGGCTGAATTCTTCTTCGGCCGGTTGCTGGAAAATGTAGACAGAAACATCACTGTTCCGACTGACGGCAGGTTTGCTCACGCCGTATCCTTCGGGCTGAGGATCAGCCACATCCTGGAGATGGAATTGGGTGATGGCGTGGATCAGGGGGAACAGCTGGTTGGTTCCGATTTCATACCAGCCACGAAGGTGAAGCTGCCTCACCCAGATTACAAGAAGCCACGCAGGCTGAAAGGGAAGTCAGCAGTGGACCCTGCTGAGGTCGTTTCTGAGGAGGACTCAGAAGACCTGGGGGAGCAAGTGCCAGCTGTAGCTCTCCCACTGACCGATGAGGCTGGGGCTGAGCTGAAGAGAAAGCGCGAGCTCGAGTCCTTATTTGTCTCGATGGAAGGCGCGGTGGCTGAGGTGACTGGTATCCACCCACGGGACGTACAACTTGTACCAGTCACCAAGAAGCCATCCCACAAGAAGCCTAAGACTTCCCAGCACCAGCAGCCACCGTCAGCTGTTGCATATGACCCTGAGTCTGGGAAGATCTCCATCCCAGTCAAGAAGTCCGTCTTGGGACTGACTGAGGAGGAGACCCTCGAAAGGATGACTCGCAAGAGGAAGCGAATCCAGACCAGAGCTCAGAAGCTGGTGGAGCAGGCGAAGAAGGAGCAACAAGCTTCTATTGTAAGGAAGAAGCAGGCCGAGGCAAGGCTGAAGGCCTTGGCTGACCAGCGTAAAAGAGAGGCTGAGCTGGCAGCCCGCGATGAAGCCTTTGCAAAGGTGCAGGCTGAGCATGAGGCCAGACGTCAGGCGCAACTGGCGGAGCAGGTGCACCAGGTGGCTAAAGGCAAATGGGAAGTTGCCCCAACTACAAGTGCAAGGCCACCAGCACCAGCTCCAGGCCAGATCTTATCAGAAGAATCTTTTACCCGCCTGATGGTCATGGGCGCTGAAGAGGATGTACTATCCCTTGTGGATAAGTACCAAGAGGAGGAGGTCGCTGAAGTCCCTCCACCCGCGCAAGGGGGTGGTGGAGGTGAAGAAGACCCACTGGCCGCGCACGGGGGTGCCAGTGGAGGAGAAGAGGAGCGGGCAACCACCCCGGTAAAACTGGCGAGCTTCTCGGATGTCAGTTCTGAATCCGAGGATGCAGAGGAGCCAAGGGCTGAGGAGCCGGAGCAGGCGGCAGCTGAGGAGGTGATACATTACTCCATGGTGCAGAGGATGGAGCCAAGGGATCTGTTCCCAGACCTTGATGATAAGGCTCGTCGTCCTGCCAGTCGCCCCCGATCTACAGATGCCTCGACATCAACTTCCGGGCGACCAACAGCATCCTCTACATCACCAGCTAGGCGTGCACGTACTGAAAGGCGACCTTACATGCTCTGCATCCAAGAGCATCAACTGATTGATGAGGATGCCTTCCAGTCGCGAGTGACAGGGGTACACCGGTGGGAGCACCGCGGGGACATGGCGTTTCTAAATTCACGAGTGCCTGAGCCTTCAGCATTCAACATCATCCCCTTCAGCGGACTCCCCCACCAGTCGGTATATGCCTCAAGAATTTTTGACTGGTGTCTGCCCATGCAGCCAGTGGAATACTTCAATTTCACTCTCTACGAGTATGCTGAAAATATCACGGCAGAGGTGGAGAATGCCGTCAATGACGAAATGATATCCAGCTACCGAAGATTGTGGAGGGTGGATCCGGAACTATGTCTGGAGTTCCGGAGGTGGAGGATTTTCGATCGATGCGAGCGCCTGCTGACAGTGGAGAAGCGGGCGGTCCTCTATGCCAGGCTGGGTCTTGGCTACTGGAGAGCGGAGGAGGAGTGGGCTCATGCCTTCATGGGCACTGATCCTGAATGCCCCCAGCAGCTGTCTACAAGGAGGATCAAGCGCCGCTTGCTGAAAATCGCTGAGTATAGGCAGCTGACTGGAAGCTCCGGCCTCCCGCCACTGAAAAAGATCAAGTTACCTTTCCTCCAGTTTCGAGTCAC
>JAPKLW010006272.1:0-17828 GCA_026898455.1 Plectranthus barbatus | reverse complement strand
TGCGTTGGAGAGCTAACTCAAAGCATCATCCATTGTCATGCGCCAATAGCCTGAATTCCTCTTGTGGAAGAACTCTTCACTGCTACTCTTACACGTCACTGCTTTTGGAACGATTTTCTCGTGGGTTTAGGCCTAAAAACCTGCATAAACATCAAAATACACCTAAAACCACCTAATATTGATTCATGCATAAAATATATATATAAACTCAATAAAACTACATAAAATAGTATAAATATAATATAGATAAGTGAGTGAAATAATGAGCTTATCATTCATCAATCATAATCACCATATCCAAATACACCCAAAATTTCCATATCCAAATACAACAAATGCCACATTATATCTTCAAATTCCCAATCATATGGAGTCGCTACTCCATACTACTAAATGAGTTCTAGCTCAGTTATGAGAACCTGGTTCCAAACTCATTTGTTATTCTCTCTTGTCGATGGGAACCGACAGAGGACAGATATAATAGCACAAAACATGCATAGCAGTCTCATTTTAAAGCAAAACATTTTATAACACATTTGAAAATGAAAACACGCATTTTGGTTTTGTACGGAAATAGTTTCCCACCTCGTTATCAGCTTTGTTTAGATGTTTCCTGCTAGAATGAACTCAATCGATCCTTGCTTTCAAATTCCTACAATCAAATAGGGTTCTCGAGTCAGTACGATATATCTAGGACAATACGTCTTAATCATAAATAAGTAAGACTCGAAGGAACTAGGATAGAACGACAAATCATAACACTCAAGCCTCTGTGTCGACCGACAGGGATCTGTGTCGGTCGACACAGCCCTGGCCGTCACAGGCTCAAATCGATCGACACACACTGGTCGACATGGCTATGTCGACTGCTCCTGTCGATCGACACAAATTATGTTGATCGACATACCTTCTATCGACTTCCATGTCGACGGCTTTGTCTCGGTCGACACAACTTTGTGTCGACCGACACACCGGTCGACTGGCCTCCATGTCGATCGACATAGATTGTGTCGATCGACACACGCGGTAGATTTGCATCTTTCAGCCGAACCCTGGGTCGGTCGACACAGGTCATCTCCTTCGCGAGTCTCGCCGGAGCTGCACCTGCAACTCGCCGAATTTCGCGATTTCGTCGGCTGATTGCACATGCAAACATATATTCGAGCTCCCCGGACCACAAGGAACACGAATATACCCATTAAACACGAAAATACATCCAAAAATGAGGACACAATTATACCTCGCCGGAGCTCCTCCGTTCGCGGCGGCGGTGGCAATTTCCGGCGTCTAAATTGGTGTTTCTTGATGTGCGAATGTTCCCTACACGATGGAGAACACGATTCTACGGTTAAAATGCCGGAATACGGCGGGAAAAATGAGATTTACGAATTAAACTCAAAATCGCAACTTAAAACCCACCTCCACTTCTCTCTTCGATATCTCAGCCGTTACTCGTCCTCTCGAAGCCCACGAGTACTCAAATCGAAGCTTGGAGCGAGAGCTATCGAATGGTGGTGGTGGTTCGCCGGTCGGTCACCGGTATTGGCCGGAAAATGGCCGGAAAAAGGGGCTGACGGGTTTTGTGGGTTGGGGAGGGTTTGAGTAGTTTCTTTCTCTCTCTAAATTTTATATAATAAGGTAGGAAATGATATAGTATAACCTTTTATATATTTATGTAAAATACATAATTCCAACCTTATACATATACATATATGTATTGATACATGTTTTTACATTTAAAATTATGAATAATTCCAACATAATTTACTTCCAATTTCTCAATCTCTCATACATAATATTTCCCTTAATTTCTTGATAATTTCTCACAATATAAGTACCAAACTCAATAATATTTCTCCAATCCAAAATTAATAACATTCAAATACTTCTCAATTGGAATTTCCTTCATTTATTAATTCCGAACAACTCGTACAAAGTCGAATTAATATACGGGGTATTACACAGCTGACTTTTAAGGTACGTTAAATTAGTCTTACACTTTTTTATTTATGTTTTAAATATTTTAATTATCATTTTTACATTTCTAAAATGTAGTTTTGTTGGGCACCGTATGAGGATATTGAGGCTTATGCCCCCTTGAGGTCACGTGCTTGGACCTCGACCAAATTTTAATTTATTTTTGAAGTGGTCGAAGGTCATTATCCAACAAGGGTGAAGCGGCAATATGGACACATTCAAGATATCCCAAACTCGGAGCTCATCTTTTGTCAGAATCATGTTCTCTCCAAACTTCATGATATTAAGAGGGCTGGGCAAAAGACTATTTTGGTCGAAGACTCATGAAGAATACATGTGGGCATGGAATCACCGTGATTGCAAAAAACTCACATAGAAATACCCCAATGGTGCCCGGAGAACCCACAGTCACCTCAGACTATCTTCAATGGTTCGGACAGAGAACCATGCAGTTTGTGGGTAATCCTTCCCATAATCGTGATCAGGTTATTGTTGTTGAAGGGTTTTGGTCACATGCTGATAAGAACAAACTAGCGGTTAGTTATTATTCTAATTTTTTTTATTTTGTAGTTTAAATATAATTTTGAATTAATATTTTTAATATATATTTATTTAAGGTGGAGGCATTGGATGACTTGCATCATAAGCTTATAGATTACTCGACACGGTTCAAAGAAATAATGCCCGAGGTTGGAGATGCCTTTCGTGACTAAATAGATCAAATTGGAGTTGTGTATCGGTTGTTCAGCATAGATCCACCAGTTGTGAAGCCTTCAAAATCTATTATTTATCAAAAGCCATATCAGTAGGATCCTAAGGATATAGTTCATATTGGACGCAGGGGAGGGGGCAGAAAACCTGGAGGTGATCGGAAAAAAAAGACGTGTTGTTCATCAGTCACCTCCACCAAATGAGTCACCCCATATTAATATAGACTATCAGCATTACTACTCCTCCACGGAGAAACTTCATGTCGGATTATCTCGAGAGCATTTTTTGGTTGGCATAAATGAGTAAGATTATACTGGTCCCCAAATGGTAGATGATGGTAGACAAACATGTAATGTTGTAGAGGAGCATGATTATACCCCTCCCCTAAATGGAGATGATGCTACACAGATAGGTAATAATTAAGTTAGAAAAATTTTGATTGATATATTTAATTTTATTTATTATTACTGATTATTGTTGAATTTGTAGGGAATGAAGTTGAGGGATCATCCATTCATATGGGGAAAGGTCATCACTAGAGATTCCTAGTGCCTTTAAAAAAAGAGGTGATAGGTTAGAAAAACATTGTCATTAATGCTAAAATTTTATTTTGTTGTATGGACCTTGATTAGGCAGGTTTTGTATAGACCTTGTTTAGGTCATTTTTGTTTTTGATCAAATTCTGTTAAGGTCATGAAGAACTTTTTCTAGATTTTTATACATAAGTTAATAAAAGGTTGAGTTGAAATATAAGTATAAGATATGAATTAATCAAAAAGTATAATCACAAGGTTAAGTTTAAGTTGAAATATGAATATAAGATTTGAAAGTATAAATATAATTATAAATAAAGTTGAAATACAAGCATAGGATAAGAATTTATATATATAATTATAAGTTAAAGTTTAAAAATGCTCTCATATTTGTTGGAGCCACCCACATGCAGTCGAGCTCAGTGAATCTACTTCACAAAATCAGCTCGTTTCTGCCCATCAAGGTTAATAAACTCTTGTGCAAGTAAAGGTGATAAATCCAAAGGAGTCAAAGGATTAAAACCATACATAATCTCAAAATGAGAAAACTGAGTAGCAGAATGAACTGAACGATTATAAGCAAACTCAACATGTGGCAAACATTTTTCCCAATTCTTAATATTCTTCTTAAGTACAACTCTCTAAAATGCAGATAAAGTCCTATTAACTACTTCAGTTTGACCATCAGTTTGTGGATGACAAGTAGTAGAAAACAACAACTTAGTCCCTAACTTACACCGCAAAGTCTTCCAGAAGTAACTCAAGAACTTAGAATCTCTATCAGAAACAATTGTCCTAGGTATACCATGCAATCTAACAACTTCCCTAAAGAATAAAGCAGCAACATGTGATGCATCATCAGACTTATGACAAGGAATAAAATGAGTCATCTTAGAAAACCTATCAACAACCACAAATATATAATCACTACTACGCCCAGTACGTGGCAAACCTAGCACAAAATCCATAGAAATATCAACCCAAGGTGCAGTAGGAATAGGTAAAGGTGTATACAATCGATGGGAACTAGACCTAGACTTAGCCTATTTACAAGTAATGCATCTACCACAGACCCACTCAACATCACGTTTCATGCTAGGCGAAAAGAAATGCTCATGCAACACAGCCAAAGTCTTAGGAATACCAAAATGACCCATCAAACCACCTCCATGAGACTCTAACAAAAATAATTCTCGTAGAGAACACCTAGGAATGCATAGATTATTTCTCCAAAACAAAAACCCATCATGCCTAAAATACTCACCACTAGTAGATGTCTCACATGCAGCATAAATGTCACCAAAATCCTCATCAGATGCATACAGACTCTTAATGCATTCAAACCCAAACAACTTAGCATCTAAAGTAGATATTAAGACATACCTCCGAGACAATGCATCAGCCACCACGTTTTCCTTACCTTGCTTGTACTTGATGACGTAAGGAAAAGTCTCTACAAACTCCATCCATCTTGCATGCCCCTTGTTCAGCTTGTGTTGCCCCTTCAGATGCTTCAGCGACACATGATCGGTGTGAATGATGAACTCCTTAGCCCACAAATAATGCTGCCACGTTTTAAGGCTCTCACCAAGGCGTACAGCTCCTTATCGTAAGTAGGATAGTTCAACGTTGCTCCATTCAGCTTCTCACTGAAGTATGCCACGGGCCTCTTCTCTCGCATCAAAACTGCACCAATACCAACACCAGAAGCATCACATTGAATCTCAAATGTCTTAGAGCATGTGTCAACTTGTACTTCAGCAACTCAAAAGCCTTCTCTTGCTCTTTCCCCATCTGAACTACACAGTTATCTTAATCACTTCAGTTAATGGGGCTGCAATGTTGCTGAAATGGGGTACAAAATGCCTATAAGAGCTGGCAAGTCCGTGAAAATTGCAAACATCGCCAACATTCTTAGGTTGCGACCACTCCTTGATAGCTCGAATCTTCTCTTCATCCACCTGCACTCCATCTGCACTAACAACAAAGCCAAGAAACACCAACTTATTTGTGCAAAAGATGCACTTCTTCATGTTAGCATACAGTCTCTCCCTGCGAAGTACATCTAAAATAGACTTCAGATGTTCAAAGTGGTCATCATAACTCCTACTATAAATCAGAATGTCATCAAAATAAACCACTACAAATCTGCCAATAAAAGCTCTCAAAACATGGTTCATAAGACGCATAAAAGTACTAGGAGCATTGGTTAAACCAAAATGCATGACTAACCACTCATACAACCCAAGCTTAGTTTTAAAAGCAGTTTTCCACTCATCTCCCTCCTTAATCCTAATCTGATGATAACCACTTCGCAGATCTATCTTAGAAAACACACAAGCACCATGCAACTCATCTAACACGTCATCTAAATGAGGGATAGGATGGCGATACTGAACTGTAATGTTGTCGATAGCTCGGTAGTCGCAGCACATCGTCATGGTCGAGTCCTTCTTGGGCACAAGCAAAACTGGAACTGCACAAGGACTCAAACTCTCCCTCACGTGCCCTTCGGCCAGCAACTCTCCAATCTGCCTCTTCAGCTCCTTCGTCTCCTCCGGGCTGGTTCGGTAAGATAGTCTATTTGGAAGGGTAGCTCCAGACACGAAATCTATTTGATGCTCAATCCCACGATTGGGTGGCAGCTCGGCTGAGGTATCATCTGGAAAAACATCCTCAAAATCCTGCAAAAGAGATGAAAGAGAAGGGGGTAGAGAATCAGGAATGTTAGTTAAAACCAGGTTCTCCTTGTAGATCAACAACACCAATAGTTTCTCCTCCTGGATTGTCCACTTCAAATCCCCGACCCTAGCTAGAAATGACTGCTGCACCACCCCTTTCTCCTCATTACTTTGTGGCTGCATCTCATCACCCGACTCTTTCTACAACTGGACTTGATCCTCATAGACTTGTGACGACGGTGAAATGCAACACTATCTTCACGTTAAATTTTATCAATCCGAGTACTTTTCAATTCGCTCAAGTGAAAACTATTTACTTGTTTGAAGGTTTAATAGCTAGGCTAGACATAGTCGTTGGTTTTGTTTAACTAGGCAAAGTAGAATGTAATCAAGCATACAAGTAACAAAACAATAACAAAACATGTAATCAAACTTCTCAAACCAATTCAAGTTTAAACAATAAGAAGAATAACTCGCTTAGGTAGATCAAAATCTCAAGTTTAAACAATAAGAAGATAGTGAGTGTTGATGGAATTTCTATTGTTCCAAGTTGAATCAACTATGTTGTAAACCAAATTTAATCCCTAGGAGGTAGAGCAATCGACCCTACACTCGCTAGCCACTTGCTACGGAAAACTAGTGGTAGATGACACTAGGAATTGCAAACAGCTACGTTATTAACCCCTAGATAACTCCCAATCGATCGTCAATTATCGCCCTACGACCTAGCCCCACACATGGATTAGAACTAAAATCGTAAGAATTTACACTTATCACAACGATTCCGCCCGCGTGTTTGCTGCAGCGTTCACGTCAACTACCTCTAAGGTTGGCTATTACCTACACCTAAGAGATAAGGAATAGGCTCAAGTGCAATTAAATCCCTCAAAGGAAAGTAAACAAGCAAATTTGATATCAACTCATCACAATATCCATTCTACAACACTCACAATTGAATTTAGTTCTTCATACCTTGAATTGAGTACAAATCAATAAGAGAAATGAGAGAATCCATTACAAAATTTCAAGGTCTAAGTAAGATCTCCTTTGGTTGCCTTCCTTGGACTTGATCTACCTTCCTTCCTTCTAATTCCTCACCAAATTGGAAGAATTTAGCTTGAATCTACTTGAAATGTGGATGGGGAACGGTTTGGAGATGAATCTAGAGAGAACTCTTGTGACGGTTATTGAGAATCTGACCAAAAGTCCTTATAAAATGTGAAAATCCCCCTTTTATAGACGAGCTCCCAGGACCTCGGATCGTCCGAGCCACCCATGGCTCGCCCGAGCAAGCCAGAAACCGCAGAACCATGAAACCTGCATAGGCTCGGTTAAGCCAGGCTTGGCTCGGCCGAGCGAACCCTCTGAAGAGCCAGCTCGATCGGGCGTTGTAGGGTCGGCCGAGCCAAATCTCTGTCCAATGGCTCGGTCGAGCCTGCCTTGGCTCGGCCGAGCAATTTCTCTGAAATTTGGATTCTTCACTCCTTTGCTCCGCTCAGTCGATCCAACTTCCTTTTAACCTTCGGCTCGGACGATTTACCTCCAAAACTCATCCAAAAGTGCTATAATATGCTCAAAACCTATCCTACAACATTTAAAACACAAAAACACGAAAACACGACAAAAGAACAACAAAAACATATGATATGAGTGTAAAATGAATGCAAACATGCACGCTCACACATCGAAATATAGGTCATTTTACACACATATCATAATCCCCCAAACTTGAACCTTTGATTGTCCTCAATTAAAACAAAATAAAGCCGTTAATCTACCTCGTGCAATACCTCATAGCCCATCAAAGTTATCTTAGCATGTTCAAGTAAAACGAGATTATCACCTAACTTTGTAATAAGGTTAATGCTAAGGACATGAACCTCTAATCAAAAATAGATACAAGAAACGAAAGCACTCCCTCACGTGTTTAGGGACGATGAGATTCACTCAATCACATGATATCGAATTTGATTTCCATAGGCTTGCATCCATTCTCACCACTATACTACAATGAGTTAGTTTCGAGGATCAAAAAGGTCTTTTCATTGGTTGTAATGTGGCTAACTAAAAGGTAAGTGGTTTTGGGACAAAGTAACTAAACTTCTCAATTTCCCGAAACCCCCAAACTTATTCTTTTCGAACCACTACAAACCCCGAGGCTTATTCATTCACAACATTTTTTCTTCTTCTTCTCTTTCTTTTTGACTCTCTTTCCTTTTTTATTTTTTTTATAATCTTTTTTCAATAGCACCATCATTCATTCATTTTATGGGTGCCTCTCTTTCCAAATATTTGCACCAAAATTTTGTAGGTGCTCATTTTTCTAGGATCAACAACACTCCTTTATTTCATTCTTTCATGCCTCAACATTTTCAACACCACAAATCCAATCAATTCCCAACCCAATTATCATCACCGTATTCACCCTCATACACTCTTTCCCCCCAAATATGGTCCTAATCAATTCAAGGAAAGATCCACCAATTCAGCTCAAACACGGGGGTCAAAGATATGAAAGGCAAAATAATGAATACAACCACCTTATACTCCCGGTGTGAAAGGTAGGACTAAGAATCGATGGCCTAATATCATTTCCTTGTTACACACTCATGCCAATAGATAGAGAATGAATGCAAGTTCAAGATCTCAAACTCTCAATCTTGCCACTCACAATCGGAATAGATATGACAATATCATGGCTCAAATCTCACATCTTTTTGTCAAGTCCTATGCATTAACCCAACACAAAACTCGACAATTCAAATAAACTTAAAATATGCTTTGACAACTAGATTCCGCCCTATCATTGGTTGAGATAAACATCAAACTCCACTAAGTAAATCATGATTAAATCTCAAGCCTCATTTGGGTTCATCACACACACACAAGCACACAAAAATCCTAACAACAATCTACATGCCATGAAACAATTATAATAAATCTAATTGGTAGAAGGAACGTTAGAAAGCGTTACCCATCGGCACACACGATCAAACCGCTCTCCATGCCTTATTTGTACCTACTACAAATCAACACAAACACCACCAAACTATTGAGCATAAACAAGCCAATTAAGTTCTCATTTCCACCAACTTTCCACAAACCAATCATCAACAAAAATAGAGCAATATCCACTAGCTCCACCATTCATACCAAACCATTAAACATTCCACAAACCAAACCAAATAAAAAGAATTAAATCTCATGCAAGCTTGCCAATAATTCATCATTCAAATCCAAAGTATAGGTAAATCAATTATCATTATACAACCAAATCGAATTGAACTAACTAGAAAGCAGTAAAGAGATAGAGAGAGGAAGATCATGTCACCGACTACCGACACTTCCCCCCAAACTTAGTCAAGTGAGACTAAGTTTGTAAAAAGGTAGGCGGTGAGATCTCACTCCGTTGGATCCGGCAGCTGCTGGCGGGCTTGGCGGGATTGATACGGGATAGGAACACGGCGCTACAACTCCCGAACATCATCGTGGATATCATCCATCCGCCGATCGATTCTATCAAATCTAGCAATGTAGTCAGCATGGGCAGCAGAAAAATCATCCTGCATCGTAGTCATCCTCGCATCCAAACCCTGCAGAGATAGAGACAAAGAATCAACAGTTTCGGTAGTTCGCTGCATCATGGACATCATTTGTTGCTGCCAATCCTGAACTGGGGCCGCGCAGGTGCGCGGGTACTAGGACCAATGTCCTTGAGATCAGCCCGCTCCTCTGCCGACAGATGACGGAGGATAGAGAAATACCCATCAGTGGACAAAACACTAACCACATCATTATGATCCTCCGAATCCATCAACCAATTAGACCGATCATTCAAATCCAGAACTGTGGTGTACCCTTCATTAGGCATTCTCAAAGCGAACTTCCCAAATTTTTAATAAATAGCCCCCCTCTGCCCAGGTACCAAAAATCTCCCAGCCAGCAAAGAAGAAGTATCCAAATAAACAGCAGGAGCAGAAGAACCAGTTAATGATAACTCAAGATGCAACAGAAAGACGGAGTACGGGCATTAGCAACCCGACTCCAAGGATCCATTAACATCGCCCCCAAAGAAAACTTGATCTCATGCATCAAAGCATACAGCATATATAGCTCAGCAGTAATCACATTACTAGATTCATATCTCCCACAAACAGAACCACCAACAAATTTTTGAATGTAACGTATAACAGGATTCCAGATCGAAGTAGCTCTATAGTCTTTAATATTAAACTTCCTATCATACTCAATCCCCGTAATATCTCTCCAAAAATCCCCTAAATTCACATTCTCATGCAAGAACACTGAATCGGAAGTACACCCATAAATATCATCAACTTGAGCACGTTGAAAGAAATATTCCTTACCTTGGAGCTTGAATTTCATGGATAATGGGAGTCCCTGATAACTCTCTTAAAGAGTTATTATTTTGTGTCTAGATTAGTTAATTATGCACTAAAATTAGGTTTGTTTTATAGGATAAATAGTATAAAATAGGTAATTTGGTTAGTATATGAAATTCGGGTTTATTTTGTAGTAATTGTGTTAACTTGGAGTTCTGCAAAAGGAATTGTTTGAATAGTATCACAGGTCTCATTATGCTGGAGCATGACAGAAGCAAGAAAGAATGATTTAATGTCGCAGCATCAGAGTAGCATGGTCAAAACTCCAATGAAGATCATTTGGGACCACAGCAGACAGGATCTTTGCACTTTTCAGATCTTGTCCCAAAAGCAGACACGTGTCGCCCAGGAGAATCGTCAGAGTTGGGAGGCAGATAGAGGAGCCACGTGTAAGGCCTGGATGAAGTTGAAAAGAGACAGGGGAGATATTTTGACAGAGGACAACAGAAGAAAAAAAACAACAATCATTCAAGGAGGAGATCGGCATAGGTTTTTGGAGCAAGGGAGAACGAAGAGTTCGTGAGAAGCAGCAGTGGCAGTTGCAAAAATCACGAATAGTTTATCTTTATCTTGCAGAACTTGTTTGATATTTTATTGTGGATGATGTTCGTAGATATGAACTCGAATGTTATTTTCTTTTTAACTTTTGTAAGCATGAGCTAAACTCTTTAAGCTCGGGTTATTGACTGGTTGTCTTCTTGAATATATGTTGAAGTTGTTCTTGTGATAAATCTGGTGTTTGAGTTTGATTCTGGTTTGTTTGTCTACCTAAACACGACAGTGGCAGGTAGAGATTTCGCTTAGTGAGACCGAGAGGAGATCTAGGATGAGGGAATCATGGTCAATCTTAATTTCTAGTGTAGATATACATGGAATCTAAGACTTGCATAAACCCATGTTCTTAAATAGATTGTTTGAAGGCAAAGCTTACCATAGACATATGGATGTTAGCACAAAAACATAGATCTAGAGCTATGATGATAGTCTGGACAGAAAGAATGAGGTTGCAAGAATCAGAGTAGTTGCCTGAACAATGCTACAGCATATAGGAGAGGAGATAACAAAAGTCAATAACCCGAGTGCATTTTATAATCGATTTTAAAACCATATTCTAGTTGTTTATGATTATTTTGTGGGGGGAAATAGTATTAATTGTTTTAGCACTGTTTGGTTTCATTTTATATGCTTTCCTTTTGATTTAGTTTAGAAGAAGTTGCAAAAACCACCTAATCTACAAGCAATAGAATGTGCACGGTTCACTTTCACTCTCTTGGGTACGATATCCGGACTTAGATCTGTATTACTTGTTTGACATACGTGCACTTGTGTATTAATTTCATAGCTACTAGCACAACAACAAGTTTTTGGCGCCGCTGCCGGTGAGTGATTGATATTGAATCTGAATGCTATTTTATTGTTTGAATTTGCATGCACAGTTGGTTGACTGAAGTTATAGGAAACTAATCATTTTCTGTAGTTGTAGGGAACTCTAACGGTGTATATGAGCGAGGAAACATTTAGGGAGATATTTTTATTTGATCCAGAGATAGAGAGAACTTTTAGAAAGAACAGAAGAAAGCAAAGAGCTAAAAAGATGGCTGAGAGAATTCCTGAGCCGGAAATCGAGTTGGAAGAACCAGTTGATGAAAGGGATAGGATAATCTGGACTTATACAATGCCGAGGTTCTTGGAGTTTGATCCAGGGGTTGCAAGGCCAGAAGTTCAGGCACAACACTTTGAGTTGAAACCTGTGATGTTTCAAATGCTGCAGAGTTTGGGGCAATTTGGGGGAACAGCTACAGAAGATCCACATTTGCATTTGAAATCTTTTCTGGAGATCTGTGATAATTTCAAGCTGCAAGGAGTCACACCTGTGGCCTTAAGAATGCGGTTATTCCCTTTTTCTCTAAGGGACAGTGCAAAAACCTGGCTCACTAATTTGCCACCAGGGTCTGTTCCTACCTGGAACAAGCTGACTGAAACCTTTCTATTGAAATACTTTCCTCCAACCAGAAACGCAAGTTGCAGGAATGCGATCATGGCATTCAAACAAGATGATGAGTCTGTTAGTGAGGCATGGGAAAGATTCAAGGAACTATGAAGGAGATGCCCGAATCATGGAATACCATACTGCATTCAGATGGAGATCTTTTACAATGGAATGAATGGAAATTTGAGAATGATGATAGATGCTATATCTGGAGGAGCATTGTTGGACAAAACTTACAATGAAGCTTGTGAAATTCTGGATAAGGTGGCTGCCAACAATTATTTCTGGGCAAATTCAAGAGCAGCAGCTATTTCTACTCCTAAGGTTGCAGGAGTGCTGGAAGTTGATCCAATGAAAGCGTTGACTGCGCAAATGGAGGCTCTAGGAGCAACTATGAAGAGTATTGAGAAGAACACCAGCCCAAGTAAGGCAACTCCGATGTGTGCAGAACCCTCAGGACCTTTGGACTGTATATATTGTGGGGAAGCACACCAGTTTGAGGAGTGCCCATCAAATCCAACATCGGTCTGCTATGTGGGAAACAGAAATCACCATCAACAAACCAACAACCCATATTCGAATACATACAACACTGGCTGGAGGAATCATCCAAACTTTTCTTGGTCTGGACAAGGAAATTATAATGCAGCAGCAAGGGAGCAGCATTATAACAAGGGGAATTATAATCAGCAGCAAAGTTTAGAAGCTCCACCTCCCAAGCAAGAGAAAACTATGGAGGAAATGATGAAGGAGTTCATGACTCAAAATGAGGTGCGCTTTAAAAATCAAGATGCTCTAATTCAGAGTCAAGCATCATCTTTAAGGAGTCTGGAAATGCAAATGGGGCAGTTAGCAAACGAGCTGAGAAGCAGGCCACAAGGAGCTTTGCCAAGTAACACCGAAAATCCTATGAACGGAAAGGAACAATGCAAGGTTGTCACGCTTCGAAGTGGAAAACAATTTGAAGAGAGGAAGGCCAATAACTTAGAAGCAGGTGAAGGAACATCATCAGGAACCACAATAACTAAGGAGAATCCGCAGAAAGATAAGTTGCTGGAAAAGGAAGTTGAATTACCTGATTCGAGAGAAGAAGATGAACCTGTAGAGAAACCTGCAGAATTACCAAAGAACAATATTTCTAAGGCAAAAAGGAAATCCGGGTTGGAGGAATATGACTATGTACCACCACCACCATACCCAACCAGATTCAAGAAGCAAAAGGAAGAGGAGTAGTTTAAGAAGTTTCTTGAGATGCTAAAGCAAATTCACATCAACGTGCCATTAGTGGAAGCTCTTGAACAGATGCCGACGTATGTGATGTTTTTGAAGGATATTCTGTCAAAGAAGAAGAGACTGAAGGAATTTGAGACTGTATCATTGTTTGAGGAAGTAGGTGGACCTCTGAGGAGACAGATTCCAGCCAAGTTGAAGGATCCAGGAAGTTTCACCATTCCTTGCTCTATTGGAGGCCGAGATGTAGGTAGAGCTCTATGTGATTTGGGAGCAAGCGTAAATCTGATGCCACTGTCAATTTTTCAGAAGTTAGGCATTGGGGGAGCAAGACCTACCACCATTTCTCTTCAATTGGCAGATAGATCCACTGTACATCTTGAAGGGAAGATTGAAGATGTACTTGTGAGAGTGGATAAGTTCATCTTTCCTACAGATTTCATTATTCTGGATTATGAAGCAGACAGGGAAGTACCAATCATTTTGGGAAGACCATTCCTAGCTACAGGAAGGACGCTGATTGATGTGGAGAAAGGAGAGCTGATTATGAGAGTACAAGATGAGCAAGCTACTTTTAACTTATTTAATGCTATGAAGGTCCATGATGACCCTGAGAAATGTTTTTCTATGGACATATTGGAGTCAGTCATCGAAGAATATTTTGAAGAAAACCATTCTGGGAAGGAAGATGATGCTGAGGAATTATTCAGTGAAGCTGCAGCATGGGTAGAGCAAGGGCGAAAGTTTGAGGGAGTTAAGCAACCATTTGAGCCATTGGATCTGTTGTCAAGGGAAATAAAAGGAACCAAGTCTTCTATGGAGGAACCCCCAGAATTAACCCTAAAACCTCTACCTGCTCACTTGAAATATGCGTACTTGGGTGAATCAGATACATTACCTGTGATCATAGCAGCAAATTTGAAGGAAGAAAATGAGCAAAGTCTGTTGGAATTGTTGAAAAGGCATAAGCGAGCAATAGGATGGACTATATCTGACATCAAGGGGATAAGTCCCACAATCTGTATGCATAAGATCCTGATAGAGGAAGGAAGCAAAAATTCTATTCAGCCACAGAGGAGGTTAAATCCCAATATGAAGGAGGTAGTGAAGAAAGAAGTGATCAAATGGTTGGATGCAGGGATTATATTTCCCATTTCTGATAGTTCTTGGGTAAGCCCTGTGCAATGTGTTCCCAAGAAAGGTGGAGTCACAGTGGTTCAGAATGAGAACAATGAGATGATCACTACAAGGACAATAACTGGATGGAGAATTTGCATTGACTACAGGAAGTTGAATGATGCAACAAAGAAGGATCACTTTCCTTTACCATTTGTAGATCAGATGCTAGACAAGCTGGCTGGACAGGAGTTCTACTATTTCCTAGATGGATATTCAGGATATCATCAAATAGCAATAGCCCCAGAACATCAAGGGTTAACCACATTTACTTGTCCTTATGGCACATTTGCCTTTAGGAGGATGCCTTTCGGGTTATGCAATGCTCCAGCAACATTTCAGCGTTGTATGATTGCTATTTTCTCTAAGATGATAGATAATGGATTGGAAATTTTTATGGATGACTTTTCAGTATTTGGGGAAGATTTTGAAGCATGTCTGGTGAATTTGGAAAAAGTTTTACAATTGTGTGAGAAATCACAGTTGGTGCTGAACTGGGAGAAGTGTTGTTTTATGGTGCAACAAGGAGTAGTCCTTGGACATAAGATATCAAGAGCTGGAATGGAAGTTGACCCAGCCAAAATTGAGGTGATAGACAAGATGGTAGTGCCTAACACAGTCAAGGCAGTTAGGAGTTTTCTGGGGCATGCAGGATTTTACCGAAGATTCATTAGAGACTTCTCTAAGATTGCAAAGCCCCTATCTGAGCTACTTGAAAAAGACAGGAAGTTTGAGTTTTCTCCACAATGTATGGAAGCATTCTTAAAGCTGAAAGCTGCACTGATCTCTGCACCAGTTATGCAACCACCAGACTGGAATTCCCCGTTTAAACTCATGTGTGATGCCAGCAATTTTGCTTTAGGAGTAGCTTTGGGGCAGAGAAAGGAGAAAATATTCAGGGTAATCTATTACGCAAGTCGAACCCTTGATGGAGCTCAGAGGAATTATACAACCACAGAGAAAGAGCTGTTAGCTGTGGTATTTGCTTTTGACAAATTCAGATCATATCTGGTGGGGTCCAAACTGATTGTTTACACAGACCACTCAGCAATTAAGTATCTAATGGCCAAGAAAGATGCCAAGCCAAGGCTGATCAGGTGGATTTTACTATTGCAAGAATTTGATATTGAAATCAGAGACAAGAAAGGGACTGAGAATCAGGTAGCAGACCACCTTTCCAGACTGGAAAATTTAAATGGAGAAAAAGAGATTGAGCAAGTCAATGATAAATTTCCAGATGAGCAGCTGATGAGATGTGAAGAGGAAGCCCCATGGTATGCTGATATAGCTAATTATTTGGCTACTGGGAAGAAACCTTATGGAGTCAAGGGGCAGAAGTTGAAGAGATTTCTCCATGATGCGAAGTACTATTATTGGGATGATCCAATGTTGTACAGACTAGGATCAGATCAAGTCTTTAGAAGGTGTGTATCAGAGAAAAATATGCAAGCAATTTTGGCAGACTGCCATGCGGCAGCATATGGAGGGCATTATGGTGGACAGAGAACAGCTGCAAAAGTTCTTCAGTCAGGTTTCTTTTGGCCCACTATTTTTAAAGATTCATTCTCATTTGTGAAGAATTGTGATAGATGTCAGCGGGTTGGAAACTTGCCTGCTAGAAATGCAATGCCATTGAACAACATTATTGAGGTAGAATTGTTTGATGTGTGGGGAATGGATTTTATGGGTCCATTTCCAATGTCTTTTGGGAATGAATATATCTTACTGGCAGTAGATTATGTGTCTAGATGGGTGGAAGCATGTGCTTATGCCCGCAATGATTCAGCTACAGTAATGAAGTTCCTCCACAAGAACATTTTTACCAGATTTGGCACACCAAGAGCTTTAATCAGTGATGAAGGTACTCACTTCATCAATAAAAGTTTGGCTGCGATGTTGGCTAAGTATAATGTCACTCACAGGGTTTCTACAGCGTACCATCCACAAACTAATGGGCTAGCAGAGCTTTCCAACCGGGAAGTAAAGAGTGTCCTTGAGAAGGTAGTAAATGTGACCAGGAAGGATTGGTCTAAGCACCTGGATGATTCACTTTGGGCATACAGGACTGCTTATAGAACTCCTTTGGGAATGTCACCTTACAGGCTGGTTTTTGGGAAGGCTTGTCATTTGCCTTTGGAATTGGAACATAAGGCGTATTGGGCAACAAGGAAGTTGAATTTGGATCCAAAATGCAGTGGTGCAAAGAGAATGTTGCAGCTGAATGAGCTTGATGAATTGATGCTGCAATCATATGAAAATGCCAAGTTGTACAAAGAGAAGGTTAAGAAATGGCATGACAGCAGGATTTCTGAGAGGAAATTTGAAGAAGGACAGAGAGTTTTATTGTTCAACTCCAGGATGAAGTTATTTCCAGGGAACCTGAAATCTCGATGGTCAGGACCCTTTGTAGTAGTCAAAGTATATCCACATGGAGCAGTGGATTTGAAGAATGAGGACACTGGAGAAACATTCAAAGTAAATGGAGCTAGGGTGAAGCATTATCATGGAGGAAGCATAGACAGGGAAAAGGCTTCCATTTCCATTGAAGAGCCTTAAGTATCAGAGCCCCTGAACCAGTGGAAGGAATTTCATCAAAATGGCATAAAATTGGTTCAGGGAGTAACACTTTTAATTTAATGCATTTTATTTATTTATTTTATTATCATTTTAATAGTATTTATCTTTGTCTGCTGCAGCATGTAAATAGCATGATTTCTTTATTTTAGGTAGTTAAATTTCATGCGTTAGAGTAAATTTAGAGTTAATTTCATATATCTTATAATATATTTTAAATTTTAGTTTGATAGATTAAAAAAAAATCTGAAAATTTTATGTGAATATATTTTGCACCGAGTAAGAAAAAATTAACTATAGAAAATTTTACAGAAAAGGGACACATGGAAGGCAAATAACCGCTGAGGAACTATTGCTGCTGATGTCATCGGAGGCGGAGTTACTTTTTGGCAGGTTTATTTGTGGTGGTTAAATTTTGAATTTTATAATGTGTCGTTTCACAAGAAGTTGAAGGGTTTCCTAGTTTTGTATATATATTTTCTGCGTTTGAGAATTCTGAAAAAGAAAACTTCACCACTTTGGGTAATTGGAAGAAGAAAGCGACAAATTGAAC
>JAPKLW010006271.1:0-17830 GCA_026898455.1 Plectranthus barbatus | reverse complement strand
TGCTTGATTGTGTTTTAGTTGTTGCTTGATTATTTTGTTGCTTGATTACATTTTAATTGTTGCTTGATTAAATATCAACCATTGATTTTTTTAGATCTGATGGACATGATTCATTCTTTTTTCTCACATGGGGATTTTTTTTACATGATCCCTCCTCAGTAGTGTGAAATATAAATTAGACTTGGGAGATGATCCTCTGCAGTGTTCCTTACACGTATTGAATTTTAAGTAGTCGTTTACTTTCAGTCTTCAATTCACACACACTTTTTGGACTAAGACTAGAATCCTCTCTTGTGCCTTAGACTACCCACATCCATGGCCTTAGGCAGTGGCGGATTCAGAAAATCTCGGTGAGGGGGCTGAAATTTTTTTTTTGTCCCCACTAGATTTCAACCCTTCTTATCATATTTTTTTTCATATTTTCATCCATTTTTTCTTCTTTACGAGGGGGGCTAATCCAAAAAATCCCGGATCACGATACTATAAAAACGAAAAAAAATTCCGGCTAGGAGGGACCCAAGTGTAGATCCACCAATGGCCTTAGGGTAGTGTCATCACTAGAAGACAAAAAAATAATCAAAAATAAAAATATGGGAGTGGTGGAGGATGACTTTGGCTCCCTACATGACTTTTCACTATTTGGGAGTCATGTGAATCATCCAATCATTTGTTGCTATTTGTCAGCATCTGATTGGATGATTAAATATTATAGATAATAAAATTATTTAATTAATATTATGTATAATAAGTAATAAAAAATTGTATCAAAATTCTTTTTTTTTCTCTATAAATAGAGTTTAATATTGATATGTTTCCACACCAAAATCAAAACTCTTTATTTCGCTATTAATCCAAATTTCTCACTTTTTAAATATATAACAGTGTATATTTAATGCAATTATAAATTTAAAATATAAATTTATATATATATATATATATATATGTTTTTTTAAATAATTTAAATTTAATAAAAATTGTATTGATATATGTATTGAAAAATAAAATAAAAAAGAAAATATAATTTAAGTTGGGTTGGGGTTATTGACAGGAATAGGAATTAGATAGGGTTGTGGATTCTATAGGTAGATGTGAGAGAAATGAATATTTTATTAAATGTTAGGTTGTGTGAAGGTTACGAATGGAGATAGTCTTACAGCAGAAAATGCACAAATGGGGCCGTTTCACCACTCACCACATTCAATTTTTTATTTTTTATGTAATTTTTAAATAGTTTTTTTTAAAATTGAAATCTTTCTATATATTAAAAATAGTTATACATAACCATTCCAGCCAAAATATTTTATATTAATTTTATAATTTTCTATCCTTGTAATTTTAAATTTAAAAAAAAGACTAAATTGAGCTATACTCGTAAATGTTAATGATAATATTTAGAAATATTAATAATTTATTTTCTTCTTAAAATGGTATATTTTAATCTATATACTCTATTGTAACTTTAATTAAATAAAGAGCAATTAAAAATTATTTAGTATATTCATAATGGTTGAATAAGCTTGTGAATCTTACTTTAATATTCCTCAGATTTTGTAATAACCCAAATAAGATATTTCATAACAAAAAAATTAAATATTAAAATAACTGAAAATTTATTCATATATTAGATTTATTAAAATAATTGTGGATGTTGTGGACAATTTTTTATGAAAGTTCTAGCTTTTCTTTAATAACTGACTTTTCTGCTTTAATATATTATATATAGAATATAGATATCATTTTCCAGCCAAAAAATAAAATAAGAATTCTGTCTTATAATTTGAATAGTTTATATAAAAAAGGAATCATCCAATAAACTCATTAAGAAAATAGGTTCAAATCTTAACAGAGAAGACTGATTCTTGGTGTAGTTTAGGTGGTGATTTACCACTAACAAAGCACTGAGGTTTAATTTGGACCTAAACCATCATTTTTATTTACTAAAAATTCCTTCCACTCAAGTGTTTCTTTATAATTTTTAGAGAAAATATGTTGAGAGTTTGCTTTTCAAGTTGACCTGCGGGTCGTGGAAGCAATGGGCGTCCCTAATTGAGCTATATAATCCCATCAACTTGAGACTTACGAGTATGATCTCAGAGCCTTACACCACACTTTCATATATCTATTTGAAAAAGAAAAAGAAGAAGAAGCAGCAGCAGCAAATGATTTCTTATATTGGGGTAGTGATGAAATTTAATGTTGTTCTTTTTATATTGTGTGAGTTGGTTGGAGGAGAAGTGGAAGTGAGATGCATAGAGGGAGAGAGAAGCTCTTCTAAGCTCCAAGCTGAGGTGATATTAAAGTTAACGTGGAGGATTATTAGTGTAATCTCAATATTTAACTCTATGGGGTAGGTCGAGTTAGTGGGTCGAGACTAAAGGTCAAGATTTGTGGGTTGAAAAACTCGAGGTGCATATCGAGTTAGCTATATATGGAAAATATATATATATAAATATATAGGGAGCGGATCCAGTGAGAAAAATTTTAACGTGAGAAAATGACAAAGATGCTTGATTGCATTCACGACATTGCTTGATTGTATTCAGGTCATTGCTTGATTACAATGTTGCTTGATTATTTTGTTGCTTGATTGTGTTTTAATTGTTGCTTGATTAAATATCAACCATTGATTTTTTTCTAATGGACATGATTCATTCTTTTTTCTCACAGGGGGACTTTTTTTACATGATCCCTCCTCTCTCTCTCTCTCTCTATATATATATCTATATAGAGGAGAGATCATGTAAAAAAAAATCCTCCTGTGAGAAAAAAGAATGAATCATGTCCATCAGATCTAAAAAAATCAATGGCTGATATGCAAACAAACAATGAATAAAACGCAATCAAGCAACAAAATAATCAAGCAACAACTAAAACACAATCAAGCAACATTGTAATCAAGCAACGACTTAAACACAATCAAGCAACGTTATAAACACAATCAAGCATATTTCTCACTTTCTCACGTTAAGGATTTTCTTATCGGATTTATTTATATTTATATATATTGTTTCTTTGTTGTAGGAGATTTATCATTGACACTATAGGATTTAGATATGAACTAATCTATTTGAGATAGATTAGGATTTGGATATCTTTACTATATCAGAATTGATATTCCTTACGTATTTTGCAATATCATCTTATAAATATAATTGGTCACATACTTGTATTTTCTCTATCATAATAAAAGTTATCACCGAGACTTAAAGAGTGGACGTAGAGCTTAGGCTCGAAACACAATAACTCTTTGTATTCTGTATTTTCAATTTACCATTTGTATTTGCAATTTCTTCAATTCACAACTTTAATATTCTTTGTATAGACCTATTGCATTCAGACCTATTGAATGCAACAGGATAAAAGTAGTAGCATTACGCATCAAGTGACATTTTATGCAATTTTTATGAAGTTACATACGATCGATGAAGCATTACAGATATGATTTCGGTTAGATAAGATGAAACATGATGCATCAGACATTAGTTGTAACAATGTCAAAACTGCAGGATGTAAGAGTGGTAGCAATGTCAAAAATAAATACGAATTTTTATATAATTTTTATATTATTTTAATGAATAATTATGTATATATTATATATAGATATAAAATTAGAACATCCAATCAAATATTATTCAGTCATATGAATATCTTTACAATGATTCTCTTAAAATAGTATTAATGTGATCTCATAAAAGTGAAGTGATTGTGAGTCTGTCAAATTTCATTGTACTATTTTGTCATTTGTCAATTTTCATTTAATTTGGACGTGAACCATCATTTTTTCTTTGGTACAAATTCCACACAAGTTTTTCTTTGGTTCAACAAACTTCACAATCATTTTAATCAACACCTCAGCTAAAACTGCAACTGTTAATCACAATCACACAAAGCCTAATCCAAACCCAATCCCACGTCACCATGCAACTTTCAATTCCAATCTCTCCAATTTCAAAGTGAGTGGCAGATTAATGTCGCATGACATTGACAACAAGAATCCAAAGTCGTTCCCAGCTGATTGCCACATATTTTTCTGCTACTGGCTTCCTTATATAGAATTAAATTATCCTACATCGAGTGTGGACCTCGGGGTATACCACAATGTAATGTTAAAGGTCCCTTCTCCTCATAAACCAGTTTTATAGGGAGAAATTGGAAACTATACATTGTTCGATGTGGGATCCGATTTATCCCTATGATGGGATTCCCATGAAGCTTCAAGCTGCGCGTGAGGAAGATTTGTTGAATTATCCCTCATCGGTATAAGCTGGTTTTGTAGGAAGAGATTGAGAACTTTACATATAGTGCTCCCTTTTCTTCTAATATGGATTTTCCCAACTGAATTTCCGGTCTAAACATTATTTTATTTAATGTGATACTAGTATTTCATATGTACATTGTACAAAAGGCGTGTATTCACATTTTCTTAATTAAATCTCAATTCAAGATTTTAATAATACTCCCTCCGTCCCGGCTGAATTGTCCCGGTGACTTTGTGCACAATAACCAAGGAGTGTGAGTGTAAAGTAAGTTGAGTGGAATTAATATTTTATTGTTGAGTGTGAAAAAAGTTGCCTTTTTAAGTAATGAGACAATTGAGGTGGGACGGACGAAAAAGGAAAGTGGGACAATTGAGGTGGGACGGAGGGAGTATTATATTATTTACCTATAGAAACATAATCACAAATATATGAGATCATAAAAATATTTATATTTAATATATATATACCTATATTGACAAAATGGAGTAAGGATCTGTTTTTATTTATTTGCTTGTTAAATAAATATGTATATACCAGATCTAGTGGGGTTCGGTATAGAGGATTTATAATATAATTATAAGACTTGAACAATCACATTGATTATTCATAAAATAAATAATATTGAAATATTTGTTGACGTGGACAAAATAATTGTTCCTGCTTTTTTCATGATGCAGACTCCTTTGCTTTTGTTATTATTATAGATTATAGATTACAAAACTATATGTGTTCTTATAGATTCTGTTAATTATTACGAAGAATAATCAAATTTTAATACAATAAAGATTGCAAAAAATATTACACACCCAATTTCGTACTTCTAATTGGGTGTAACAAATTCAGCTGAATGGATTTGAGAAATTAAACTTCTATGTAAAGTTCAAACAAAAATATTAAATAAAAGCTATTAAAAATATGAAATGCAATGTAATATAATATAAATGTATTTTTTCGGAATATGAAAAAATGTATTCTAGAAGTCAATGACAAGGCTATTACATGTGCGACTATTTGAAGACATAAACGTATTATAGATGTTCGAGTGCAGACTGTATACAGTTAACTTACCCACTCTTTAATTTATAATTTTTATTAGAAAATATCGTACTATGATTCTCTTAAAATATTATTAATGTGATGATTTAGTCAAACTTCATTTGACTATTTTGTCATTTAATTTGGATCATTTTTCTTTACTACAAATAATAAAATACAAACTTCACTTTCAGAGTTTGATTTTTAAGTTGAGTTGCGGGTCATGGAAGCAATGGGAATGGCTTGGTTTGGGCTATTTATTTCCATCAACTTCAGACTAATTACGAGTATCACAAACACCATACACCACACATAATTTCATACATACATCTATTTGAAAGAAAAAAAGAATCATGATTTCTGACATAAGAATAGTGATGGAAATTGCTGCTATTCTTGTGTTATCATCTGTGTTGGTTGGTGGGCATGTGGAAGTGAGATGCATAGGGAGGGAGAGAGAAGCTCTTGTAAGCTTCAAGAATGGCCTGATTGATGAGGATGGTCTTCTGTGGTCGTGGAGAGGTGAGGAATGCTGCAACTGGTATGGTGTTGTGTGCAGCAACACCACCGGCAATGTCATCAGCCTCCTACTTGGTGCTGAATATAATCTTTCTGATCATAAGTTGAGAGGTAAGGTTACTCCCTCCTTGCTAGATTTGCATCATTTAACTTATCTGGATCTGAGTTACAATGATTTTGGAGGCCTTCCAATCCCAAAATTCATCGGTTCCATGAAACAGTTACAATACCTCTATCTCCGATATTCTAGATTCTCGGGGATAGTTCCTCTGCAGCTAGGAAATCTCACCAACCTGCGCACTCTTGATCTCTCCTTTAACTATTTTTGGAGCTCCAAAAATCTCAACTGGCTCTCCAGTCTCTCTTTGTTGTCTTATCTTGATTTGAGTTCTTCCTTCAACTTAAACCATACCAACTGGCTTCACCAGATTCCGCACCTCCCATCCTTGAAAGAATTGCACTTGCAAGGCTGTAACATCTGGGATGACAGCCTTTCTGCAGATCTTGTTGTTAATTCTTCTTCCGCGTCTCTTTCTACCCTTGATGTATCATGGAATCAGCTCACGTCTTCCGCATTCAGTTGGTTATCAAATATAAGTTCAAGTCTCGTTAAAATAGATATGTCAGATAATCAATTAAGTGGTCCCATTCCAGATGTATTTGAAAGATACATTCATCTTGAGCTTCTTGATGTTTCCTACAACATGCTCCAAGTTTATGAAATTCCAAAATCTTTGAGCAATCTTACTCATTTGCGAGTCTTAGCTTTTGTTGGTAATAGGTTGAGAGGACAACTCGATGAGTTGGTTGGAAATATATCTGCCACAAGAATATTGGAGTCTCTCCAAATTCTGGACTTGGCTGATAATCAACTCACTGGCTCAGTGCCTGACCTCACATCATTTTCTGAACTCACAGAAGTGTACCTTGGGAGCAACAAACTTGCTGGTACTTTGCCTCTAAGTGTTGGCCAACTCGCCAAGCTTCGTATTTTAGAGGTATCCAATAATAAGTTGGAAGGTAGTGTGTCTGAATCCCACTTCATCAAGCTTCACAACTTAAAGACTCTTGATTTATCTAACACTTCATTGAAGTTGATTATTGCCTCAAATTGGATTCCTCCATTTCAACTGGAAAACATGGTGTTAGCAGGCTGCATTGTGGGCCCTTCTTTCCCCAAATGGATTCGAACTCAGACTAATTTGTCTCTCCTTGAACTTTCTAGTGCGAGCATAGTAGATGAAGTGCCGATGTGGGTGTGGAGTTTTTCTCCTTCACTGCAATACCTGTTTCTCTCCCATAATCAAATCAGTGGCACCATTCCAGATCTCTCATCCATCTCCCTCGAGGGAATAGATGTTAGTGACAATAAATTCTCAGGTCTTATTCCATTCTTTCATCCTGGTATTGAAAGTCTCCGATTGAGTGGAAATATTTTCTTCGGTTCAATTTCGTCTATTTGCGAAATTCGTCATGACATGCTTTGGTTCCTTGACCTATCCAATAATCAATTGTCGGGAGAGCTTCCCATCTGCTGGGATAAGATTCCAAATTTATCCGCTCTTGTATTGGCCAATAACAGTTTTTCAAATATAATTCCTCACTCTCTCGGCTCTTTACGTTATCTTCAATCATTGCAGCTGCGTGATAATAATCTATCTGGGGAGCTGCCTTCCACTTTAAGATTTTGCCAACAGTTGGTATTCATTGATGTTGGAGGAAATGAGTTGACAGGAGAGATCCCTGATTGGATTGGAGAATTTGTTTTGCTGGGAGTGCTAAACATGGGAAGGAATAGATTACATGGGAGTATTCCTCTTGGCATATGCAATCTTACTTTTATTCAAATTCTGGATATCCACATGAATAATTTTTCTGGAAAAATACCCCATTGCTTCCACAATTTCGCTGCATTTGCTGACAAGAATGTCTTAGCAGGTAACCCTTTTAGGGAACATATCAGCCCATTTTATTACAATGCACAACTCCCAAATCATTATGTAAGATTCTACAGCGAATATACATCAGTTGGATGGAAAGGACAAGAATCAAAATATGCACTCAATCTCTTCCTTCTCGGACTCATTGACTTTTCGAGCAATAGATTGACTGGAAACATTCCCGAATCATTTTACAATATGAGGGGACTAAATTCATTGAACCTATCAAGAAATATTTTGACAGGGAATATAATTCCAGATATTGGTCACATGGAAATGCTAGAAGTTCTCGACCTATCAAAGAACCAATTCTATGGTGAATTACCCTCGAGCATGGCACAATTACATTTCCTTTCATTTCTTGATTTGTCCAATAACAATTTGTCGGGCAAAATCCCATCCAGCCCTCAACTTCAGAGCTTCAATACATCAAGTTATATTGGAAACAACGGACTCTGCGGCCTCCCTCTCACATTGTGCCCCGAAGATATCCCAAGACCACCCACCACCACTATTGCTCGTGGAGAAAAGCCTGATGTGTTTTCGAGGCTGTCTTTTATGCAAGAATTTGGCATATCAATGGGCTTTGGATTTATATTTGGATTTTGGGGGCTTATTGGTTCTTTCATACTCAAGAAATCATGGAGATATGCATTTTTCAACATGATGGATACTGTTGGAGAGAGTTTGTACTGGTGTGTGAGACGAACATGAATCAAAGGTAAGTAGTATTGGCTTCCTATATTTTTTTAGTTTTGCTTTAACTAAATAATTTGCTAAGGCATCATATAACTAATTTCATAGTTCTCTATTAAGTTACACTCACTGCAGGAGTGTGCATAAAGCAGTGAGTCAGCAGGTGGGGTAGAATTGAAGCCAATGGTGTTGTGATTTTGAGATTGGAGCTTTGAATAAACACTACGATTAGGAATCCTTAATGATGGGGCTTGCTTTTTTGCTGTTTGTTTTATATGTTACATGTCCATCAAACTTTCATTTATGTGCTTTAATTTACTTCAAAAATGAATATTTGAGTTTGCATCAACATTAATCTACGCCCAACACTTAGTTAAACATGTAGATTATTAAAATTGATTTGCTTTAATCCTTTGAATTTAAAGAATATTAGTTTTTTCAGTCTTCACACACACTTTTTGGACAGAAGGGGCCGTTTCATCGCATTCTTTTTTTTTTTTATGTAATTTGTCAATAGTTTTATTTTCTTAAATTGAGATGTTTTTGATAATTTGAAATATTTTTTTCACATAATTTCTGAATTAGTGTTTCGCATAACTATAGTTTATTATTTTATAATATATCATTTTCAAACCAAAAAATAAAATAAGAATTGCGTCTTATAATTTGAACTGTAAAATAATAATAAAATAATTAAACTATTAATCAGATAAAAAATGAATCATCAAATACAAAATAAAAATTGACACAGCAACAAAATATTTCTCTGCAAAGAATAATATATTGTGTCGTTTTTAAATTCTTTTTTTTTTTTTTTTTTTTACATTTACAAAAATAAAATTGTTTCATACTCGGACAACAGTGGTGGAAATATCTTGCGTGTGACCAAATATAATAACTATAATTTTTTTTTTTTGGAGATATTTAAGTGTGTAAATTTAAATAAATGTATTTCTATAAAAAAAGGTAGACTATCATAACTTGGTTAGACTCCACCTCACTCGTTTTTCTTTATTCTCAAAGTTTCTTTCATTTTATATAACACAACTTATACGAAAAGTCATCATGGAAAATTCTATATCTTTTATTTTATTTTATTTTATTATTAATTTTTTTTTTGTGGTGGCCCTTCATTTCTTGTTTTGTCTTTCAAGTTGACTTGCATATTGAGTAAGCAAGTCGTGTATCACATGAAGAAATCAGATAATTCATCTTTCTAAAACAATAAATATAAGTGGTTATGGGTTCACTCCACATATTCCGTGGAGGATAAGATTATCACCTAATAGAAAAAGAAAAAAAAATTGAAAAATATAAACTTAATTAATGCAAATTTAACAACACAGTACACCACACTTTCAAATAATATACTCCCTCCTTCCCACGAAATTAGTCCCATTTGTCTTTTTGGTCCGTCCCATCTATTAGTCCCATTTCCGAAAATGGCAAATTTTTTTACACTCATCAATAAAATATTAATTACACTACACTCATTAACATTGGTTATCGTGCTAAAAACAAATGGGACTAATTACATGGAATGGAGGGAGTACATCATTTGGAAAGAAAGAAAAAAAAGCATGATTTCTTTAATAAGAATAATGTTGAGATTTGCTGTTGTTCTTGTGTTATCATGTGTGTTGGTTTGGGGAGATGCGAAGAAAGTGAGATGCAAAGGGAGGGAGAGAGACGCTCTTCTAAGCTTCAAGAATGGCCTTATTGATGAGTTTGGTATTCTCTCTTCGTGGAGAGGTGAGGAATGCTGCGACTGGTATGGTATTGTATGTAGCAGCAGCACCGGCAATATCATCAGCCTCCAACTTGATAGTTATGCTTATAATATTGGAGTTCTGAGAGGTAAGGTTACTCCCTCCTTGCTAGATTTGCATCATTTGACTTATCTTGACTTGAGTCACAATTATTTTGGAGGCCTTCCAATCCCAGAATTCATCGGCTCCATGAAACAACTACAACACCTCTATCTCGGAAAATGTGGCTTCTCCGGGATGGTTCCACCTCAGCTAGGAAATCTTACCAACCTTCGCACTCTTGATCTCTCCGATAACTCTTTGATCTCCACAAACCACCATTGGCTCTCCACTCTCTCCTTGTTGTCTAATCTTGATTTGAGTCATTTCTTCCTCCTAAATCGTACCAGCTCGCTTCAGCAGATTCTCAACCTTCATTCTCTGAAAGAATTGCACTTGAGATCCTGCAACATCACTGATGATAACCTTTCTGCAAGTCTCATTCTTAATTTTTCTGTCCTTGATCTGTCAGGAAATCACCTCACTTCTTCCGCATTCAATTGGTTATCAAATATCAGTTCGAGTCTTGTGAATATAGATCTGTCAAGTAACGAATTAAGCGGTGGGATTCTGGATGTTTTTGATGAAAGATTTATTCATCTCGAGTTTCTTGATGTTTCCTCTAACATGCTCGAAGGTGAGATTCCAAAATCTTTGGGCAATCTCACTCATTTGCGAGCCTTAGCTTTTTATGGTAATGGGTTAAGAGGTAAACTCGATGAGTTCGTCGGAAATATATCTTCCAGAGCAATATTGGCGTCGCTCGAAATTTTGGATTTGGCTGATAATAAACTCACTGGCTCAGTGCCTGACCTTACACCATTTTCCGCACTCACAGAAGTGTACCTTGGCAGCAACAAACTTACTGGCACTCTGCCTCTAAGTGTTGGCCAACTCGCCAAGCTTCGTATTTTAGAGGTATCCAATAATAAGTTGGAAGGCAGTGTGTCTGAATCCCACTTCATCAAGCTTCACAACTTAAACACACTTGATTTATCTTTCACTTCATTGAAGTTGAATATTGCCACAAATTGGATTCCTCCATTTCAACTGGAAAACATATTGTTAGCAGGCTGCAATGTGGGCCCGTCTTTTCCCAAATGGATTCAAACTCAGACCAATTTGTCAACCCTTGATCTCTCTATTGCCGGTATAAAAGATGAAGTTCCAATGTGGTTGTGGGGTTCGTTTCCTTTGTTAAAATATTTATTTCTCTCTCACAATGAAATCAGTGGCATCATTCCGGATCTCTCGTCCATTTCCCTCCACTCAATAGATGTTAGTCACAATAACTTCTCCGGCCCTATTCCATTATTTCATAACTATTATAACATTATTCAGTTGAGTCAAAACATGTTCACTACAAAAAAATGGTCTATAATGACGACAGAAATTGCCACTATAAATATGAATTTTGTCACTATAACATCTTAGTGACAATATTGTGTGTCGTCGCTATGTCGTGGCTACTGAATAGTCGCTAAAGGTTTTAGCGACGAAGTACGATAGTTGCCACTATTGCTCTATTTTATTGTGACTCCAATTTTCATCACTAATTCACTATTAATTAGTTACAAACTATAATCGTCACTGAAATGTCATGATATAGCCACACAGATGTGTTGTCACTAAATAAACATGTTTTAGCCAAATTTGTTGTCACTAAAATATCATGATATAGTCACACATATGTGCTGTCACTAAATAAACATTTTTTAGTCACAACACTAATTATCACAAAAACTTCGAATTTAGTAGCAAGATTTGTTGTCACTAAAACACCTAACCGTTGTTAACCAGATCGTCTGAACCCACCTACACCGCACCTAACTGTCAGTCGAGCCACCACCAAGCCGCAAGGCCTTGAACCGCACCCTACTATTTCATCGCACCTAGCCCGCCAACATCATCGAGCCACAGCTAACCACCCGCACCACACCCAACCATTGAACCGCACCTAGCCTACCACCACCGAGCCGCAACGAGCCATCAGGACCACAAACACCGAGCCATCACCGCATCGCATCGCACCGCACCTATGAATAATTAGGACCCTGCACATAATCATAGAAAAAATTAATAATTAATGCTTCTAACAGGATTCGAACCATTTACCTCTTAATTCAATCCTTTATATCCATCCACTGCACCAAGTGATTAATTATTATTATTTTGGATAATTAATATATATATATATAAGGAAATAGTGTCTATCTGTCTAAACTTAATAAATTTATAAAATCTATTTCACACTTTATAAATTTTATTCTTGCAATCTTATAAATTAAAAAACTACCACCACATCAGCGAATTCTAAGAAATAAAAGTAAAATGTAAATATTGATAAAATGAAATTTTATACAATTTTATATTAAAAAATACTATACAATATTTACTTTTTTCATTATTTAGAATGTGCCGAAGTGATAGTAGTTTTTTAATATATGAGATTAGTAATAATTAAATTTGAATAAAAAATAAATTTTAATCAAAAATTTATAACATAAGATTTTAACTTATATTAAATTAAATTTTACATAATTATGGAATTGAAATTATAATTTAACTAAACAATTTGAAATTTACGAATAATTTAATATTTTGAATACGTAAACTCATTAAAAATTTAATAATCTTAATTAATTGCGTGTATTTATTTAAATTACATAATTAAATTTTTAATTCAAATTGAGTTTTAACTTAATTATACATTTTGAATCTTATTACCTTTAAACATATTAATTTTTAATATAGTAATATAATCTTCAATCATATTTTAAATATGATCAAATTTAAATTTTCATTAATATTTATTAATTATATACAAATATTTATATAATTTAATTACTTAAATATATAAAGTCAATATTCAGTTGTTATTTAATTGCCACATTTAGATTTTTTTAAGATTGGTAAATATAATAATAGTCTTAACTAAAAATGTAATGAAATCTTAATAGTGTTAAGTTGGTGGGGATCAAATTACTTTTTAGAACATAATATAGGATATAATTTCTTAAATTTAGAGGTTTGAAATAAATTTTCATAAATTTTAAAAGTTTTAAATATTACGTAACCAAAAGCAAATTGATTGCTTATAAAAGTCATTAATAACGAACTAGTGAAGTTTATTAAATTTTGAAATTTTGTTAAAACATCGTCAAAAATATTATTGTTGTTGAATTCAGGATAATAAATTAAATTATCACTATTTATAATTTTTTTGTGACAAATTTGGTTACTATCACAATAAAGTTATTTTAGAAACAAAAACAAATTGTTGTCACTGGTTTTAATGACGGTAAATACTAACAACATATGAAATTATCGTAAATAAAAAAAATTGTGATAAAAAAATTAATTGTAGCTAAAATAATATTTTTAGTTACAAAAAATTTATGGTCACTAACATTAGTGACAATAAATATTGACAACTTATAAAATTGTCACAAATCATATTTTTTGTGATGATTAAATTTATTGTTGCAGTATATATATGTGTAGACACAAAAATATTATTGTCACTAACTTTGGTGACAATAAATATTCACAACAAATAAAATTGTCACAAATCATATTTTTTGTGACGAAAGAATTTGTTGTTGCTATACATATATGTTTAGTCACAAAAATATCATTATCACTAGCTTTAGTGACAATAAATATCCGCAACTAATAAAATTGTCACAAATTGTATTTTTTGTGACAAAATGCATAGTTGTTACTATAAATGTATTTTTAGCCACAAAAATTTAAATGTCACTAACATTATTGTCACTAGACATAGTATTTTTTGTAGTGGTTGTCGGGTTCAATTTCATCTATTTGCGAAATTCGCAATGACCAGCTCTTAATCCTTGCCCCTCCAATAATCAATTCTGGGGAGAGCTTCCCGACTGCTGGGAGAAATTCCCAAATTTATTCCATCTTGAATTGGCCAATAACAGTTTTTCAGATAGAATTCCTCAGTCTCTCGGCTCTTTACGTTATCTTTATGCATTGCAGCTGCAAGATAATAATTTATCTGGGGAGCTGCCTTCGACTTTGAGATTTTCCCAACAACAACTGATGTTCGTTGATGTTGGAGGAAACGAGTTGACAGGAGAGATCCCTGAGTGGATTGGAGAAATCTATAAACTGCAAATGTTGAACCTCGGAAGGAATAGATTGCATGGGAGTATTCCTGCTGGCATATGCAATCTTACTCATATTCAAGTTCTGGACATCCACATGAATAACTTGTCTGGAAAAATACCCGATTGCTTCAACAATCTCACTATGTTGGCTCCCACACAATCCACAACTCCCAAATTTGATTATGGTTATAACTTCACGGTAACATACTGTTGGAATGGAAAGTCAACAAGTGGGTTGGAAAGTGAATCAAGGAGCAAATTAAGGAGCAAATTAAGGAGGAAATCAAGGAGGAAATCAAGGACACACAAAGAAGAAATAATCAATTGTGATCATTTGATTTATTTACACATCTTAGTCTCTATAAATGAGACTATGCTTTGTAATATTATAAGATATAGAAATAAAAGAAATCCACAAATTCTCTCAAATTATGAATACTATTACCATTTAACATGGTATCAGAGCAGGGAAATCCTGGCTCTGTTAGATTTTTTTTAGGCTCAGAAAAATTTCATCATTGCCAATACCAATCTCAGCCTATTCAGCCTTGATCGAGCAGATTTGCAGTCCTTTTTCAGTTCAAAACCTGCATTCAAAACCAAGCAAGAATGTCAGACAGCAAGGGAGTATCAACCCATATCACAAAAAATTCAGAGAGTATTGTTTTGGGCTTCAAATTGGATGAAAATAATTATCCAATTTGGTCAAGACTGATGAAGGTGTCAATCGGAAGCCGAGGAAAGACAAAACATATCACAGGTGATCCTCCACCCCCAAAGAAGGAAGATGCTGGTTATGTACAGTGGGAGATAGATGATCTCACTGTAATTTCATGGATTCTCAATAACATGGAAACCAAATTGGTTTCCAGTTTTGCTCCACATCAAACAGCCGAAGCACTCTGGAATAGCTTGGCGACAACCTATGGCATTGCCCCTGACCCCTTACAAACTTACGATCTTGAAGTAAAAGCAAACAAGGTCACCCAAGGAGATCAATCACTCGAAAGTTACTGGACGGAATTGCAGGGAATTTGGCTCGCAATTGATCGCGGAGATCCAAATCCCTTCAACTGTTGTGACAAAGGGGTTAAAATCTACCATGACATCCTCGTCCAGAAAAGATTGTTTCAATTCCTGTCGGGTCTCGATTCGAAATATGATGGAATTCGTCGTGACATCCTCAAGGAAATACCCCTGCCTGCACCCGAATCTGCCTTCTCCAAGGTTCGAAGAGAGGCTGCCCGGCTTCAGATAATGCAGTCTTCCCAAACCGAGTTGCAGATCGGTACAGGCTTTGCATCTACCACCCGTGGAGAGCAGCACCGGCGACCATCTCTTCCGAAAAAAATCGACAAGTCTAAACTTGTCTGTTCACATTGTGGAATGAGAAAACATACAAAAGAACAGTGTTTTCAAATCGTTGGCTTCCCGGAGTGGTGGGACGACAGCCGAAAAACTGCCGGAAAAGCGAAATTGGTGGTCGGCGTTGAATCCGGCGCGGCAAGTAACAAGGAAGAAGGCCTGGCAGCTGGAGGATACGGCGGATTCGGTGGTGTGGCTGCGGGTTACAGGAACCACGGCAGAATCGCTGCCGTTGACGGCGGTGATGCAGCGACAGAACCTTGGCACGGCGGCGCGGCGGGTCCCTGGAGCCGAGACAGAACCGCGGCTGTCGACGGAGGAGACGGTGGAGACGAAGATCGTCGAGGCCGGGGGGGCTTGTCGGTCGGCTCTGCTGGAGTGACGGCTGCGGGTTACTGGAACGGCGGCGACGTCGCGGCCGTTGACGGCCTCCGCGCAGTGACAGAACCGAGGCACGGCAGCGCGGCGGGATCCTGGAGCCGAGGCAGACCCACGGCTGTCGACGGAGGAAACGGTGGTCGTCGAGGCTGTGGGGGTCGGTTGGCCGGCTCTGCTGGAGCGACGGCCGTCGGGACTGGAGCGGTGGCGACGGTGAATGGCAGCGGCTGGACTGGAACGGCGGTGGATTTGGGGAGAGGAGGTAACGGGTTTGAAGATGATTCAAACCCTGATTCTCTATTTTTACATAATTTTTTGCAAATTAGTCCTTTAAGTTCTAACTCTCTTAATTCTGCCCCTCATAACCTTAATAACTCATATACTTGTCCATCTTTGTGTAATTATAGTAAAACTATGCCTAAACCTTTTTCCGGGGGATGGATTTTTGATTGCGGAGCCACAGACACTATGTCATTTGATAAAAACGATTTCTTAAATATTTCTAAAACCAGTAAAACACATATCCAAACAGCCAATGGAAATTTAGTAGTTGTTGCTGGATCTGGCACGGTACAAATTTCTCCTACCTTAAGTCTTTCAAATTGTCTCTTTGTTCCTTCCCTTTCTCATAAATTGCTTTCCATTAGCCATATTACTCGAGAATTAAACTGTACTCTTCTTATAAACCCGTCTTTCTGTCTATTACAGGATATCAAGACGAAGAAGATCATTGGGCGTGGCACTGAGAAGCAAGGGTTGTACTGTGTTGATGAGGTTGATCAAACTGGTACTGCTTTATTTACTCAGACATCTGCTGATAAAAAAATATGGTTGTGGCATAGACGTTTAGGACACCCTTCTAGGGGATACCTAAAGTTATTGTTTCCGGATTTGGTTAAAAATTCTGTCATTTCTTGTGATTCCTGTGTTATGGCAAAAAGTCATCGTCATTCATTTCTGTCTAAAAACAAAAGAGTTGATGATATATTTTCTCTTGTCCATTCTGATGTGTGGGGTCCAGCTCCATGTTTAGGGGGCAATCGTTTTAAATATTTCCTTCTCTTTGTTGATGATTGTTCTAGAATGACCTGGATTTACTTCTTAGAAACCAAATCCCAGGTTTTTGAGAAATTTACTTTGTTCTATGCGATGGTTCAAAATCAGTTCAAAAAACAAATTCAAATTCTTCGATCTGATAATGGACGAGAATTCATTAATACCCCCATGACCAATTTTTGTCAGAAAAATGGCATTCTACACCAAACTTCTTGTTCCTATACACCTGAACAGAATGGGGTTGTGGAGCGGAAAAATAGGATCCTTTTAGAAATGACTCGTGCTATAATGTTGGAATCTGGTGTTCCCACTATTCTCTGGCCTGAAGCTGTTGCTACTAGTGTTTATCTTTTAAATCGGTTGCCTACAAAAATTCTCCAGTTCCAAACACCTCTCCAGTACCTTTCTTCTCTTATTTCAATTCCTTCTGCTCTCACGCTTGAACCCAAGATTTTTGGATGTTCCGTCTTCGTACATGTTCCAAAACACGAACGTACTAAATTTGCACCTTGTGCAGAAAAATGTGTGTTCGTAGGCTATGGGATTAATCAAAAGGGTTATAGGTGCTACAACCCAAAAACCAAGCAAGTCGTCACTACCATCCATTGTGACTTCCTTGAGACGGAATATTTCTTTCG